>JAECUM010002825.1:0-14548 GCA_016617855.1 Megalonaias nervosa
CCTGCGGGTCGGGGTTGTAGAATTGGCCCGCCGTGCCTCGCTACGTGTCGTAAGAGGCGACTAAGTAGAGGCAACCTGTTTGCCGTGGGTTGCGACCCGTGTCGGAGGAGGAAAGGATCCTGGTAGTTGAGCAGAGGCTTCCCGATGCAATACACTACTTTGGCCTCTACTTCTTCTAGACGGGTGGTCGGGATGGGCCCGGTCTCGACAAATCGGCTGGTCACGCCGAGCCCTAGGAGGTCTTTATTTCTCGCTCACTTTCTTTATCTTTCTCGTTGTATCTCTCTTGATACCACCGTTGCCCTTACATTCTATCCCTTTAACTTTCCCTTTTCCAAGTCTTAGAAGACTTCCTAGAAGGCGGTGGCTCAACGGGTCAATTGGGAGGTATATTTACCGACTGAGTATGTCTTATGGGATGAATCAGGAGGTGAATTTACCTACTGAGTATAACATCTGTGTATCCCTGACACTTGAAAAGTGTCCCCTTGTTGGTCTCCTTGGTGGGCGGGGAGCACGGGTGCTGAATTTTAAATCCACCAACATGGATATTTCCAAAACAAATCAACTCAAGCGTACCAAAACTGGATCTGACTCAGATGACGAACCATGTGGTGTGGATTCATTTCCACGCTTCATGGTTATACGGTCTAAAGATGCCACAAAACCGCTTAATGTACTCTCTCCGTTTGTGATCGAGAAAACAATTATGGGACTGATTGGAACACCAAAAGGTGTTAAAAAGTTAAAATCGGGCTGCCTACTTGTCGAGTGTGAGCGACGAGGTCAAACAGAAAATCTCAAGAAATGACAACATTTTTCGATATTCCAGTGACCTCGTTCGCCCACACAACACTCAATTCGTCCAAAGGCGTGATTCGCTGTCGTGACTTGGCTGGAGTCAGCGACACGGATATCATTGAAGGGATGAAAAACGAAGGTGTCACTGCAGTCCGTAGAATACGTATTAAACGTAACAACAGCCTGCAGGACACCAACACCATTATACTCACCTTCAACAAGCCAACAGTACCCAGAGTGGTAAAAGTTGGCTTTCTGCAAGTGAAGGTTGATGTGTACATACCAAATCCACTTCGATGTTATAAGTGTCAGAAATATGGTCATCATGAAGACCGCTGCTCAAGAAGCCAAATATCTGGCCGATGCGGAGATCACTCTCACCAGGAATCTGAGTGTAGAGCCACTCCGCATTGTGTCAACTGTGGAAAGGAGCACCACGCCAATTCCAAGGATTGTGATACCTGGAAACAGGAGAAGGAAATACAGAGGGTTAAAAACACATCCAACATTCCCTATCCAGAGGCCAGAAAGCTTGTACACGCAAAAACATCTCTTCCTGGCCCATCCTTCTCCACTGTAGTGAAGAACAATCCCAAGGCAACGAAGGACGCTCAAACGCAGACAGATGCACCCGAGTCAACATCAAGCACTAACACCCCCATTACCAAGCACAAAGAACCACGGCATCTACCCAAACAACATTCAATAATACTCAACAACAGAAATCACCAAAGAACAAAAACAGATCACAAGGAAATAGGCAGCAAAAGGGGTCAGAAGACCCCATCAAACTCTATAACAGGTTTGGAGACATTGACAGCATGGATGCAGAAGATACTGCTCCATGTTCTCAAAGTAGCTCCAGACCTAACAAAAAAATCACCCCCGTACTTCCTCCGTAGAAATAACCATATAGATTCTCTCCGCGAAAAGTCTAACCTAGCTCCAAAATCTCCACTCTAAACTTATAATGAAGAACACGATCATACAATGGAATTGTCGAGGACTTAAAGCCAATTACAGTGATATTCTCCTGCTTTTAAACGAATATGATCCTGCAATACTATGCCTTCAGGAAACCTTTTTAAAAGATACGGACAACATCACACTTAAAAACTACTCCCTGTTTAACACCTACTTACAGAACGTTGACAGGGCCTCGGGGGGGGTTTCTATTGCTGTGAACAATAGAGCCCACATAGCGTCATCCCTTTAAACACAAATTTGCAAGCCATTGCTGTGAGTGTCACTCTACATCGAGTGATTACATTTTGTTCTATTTATATACCACCAAACACCAACTTATTACCAAACCAATTAGACACGCTTGTTCAACAACTTCCTGCACCATTTGTTTTACTCGGTGATTTTAATGCCCATAACTTTTTATGGGGATCAAATTACATAAGCGACAGGGGCAAAAGGGTCGAAGATTTTATTACTAGACACGACTTGTGTCTATTTAATACCAAATCTCCGACGTACTTGCACCCAGGAACTGGTACATACACATGTATCGACTTGACAATTTGTTCTCCTTCACTGCTTTTGGATTATAATTGGAAGGTCGCTGATGACCTTCACAGCAGTGATCACTTTTCAATCTCTCTTAAGAACACCAACGTTACAATTGATGACACGATTCCACAGTGGAATTTAAAGAAAGCTGACTGGACCAAGTTTGAAACACTTTGTACAGCTAGACTTAACAGGAATACCGTCCTAAACGATATTGATCCTATTTGACAATTTACATCCGTCTTAATTGAGATTGCAGAAGAATCCATTCCTAAGTCCTCGCCGAATTGTAAAAGAACCCCAAAACCGTCTTTCACTAAAGAATGTAAAGAAGCCATTAGACAACGCCGAGAAGCACTGAAAAATTTTAATAATCGTCCAACGCCCGAAAATTTAACTCAGTACCGTATTGTTCGGGCCAAAGCTCGCCGCACCATTAAAGAAAGTAAACGAGCATCATGGAAAAAATATGTTTCAACTTTAAACTCTCGTTCCTCAATAATGAAAGTTTGGGACACGATCCGCAAAATAAATGGAAAGGGAAAATACAATTCATTCCGACATCTGAAGCTAAATAATAACAATTTCAATACCAAACAAGAAATGGCTAATGTACTTGCTGATTGTTTCTCCAAAAATTCCTCATCGTCTAATTATTCAGAAGCTTTCCGAAGATTGAAAGCTCATAAAGAAAAAACACGGTTGAAATTCACATCGAATAACTCCGAGAGTTATAACCAACCGTTTTCATTGTCGGAGCTTATGGAATCTTTGAATAAGGCTCATGATACATCTGCTGGGCCTGACGATATACATTACCAGTTTTTTGAAACACCTTCCAGAACCATCCTTAACAGTTCTTCTGGAAATCTTCAATGATTTATGGATTACTGGTAATGTACCAAAAATTTGGAAAGAAGCAACAGTAATACCAATTCCCAAACAAGGCAAAGATGGCGCAGATCCTAGCAACTATAGACCTATATCATTAACTAGCTGCGTTTGCAAAACAATGGAACGAATGATCAATTCTCGGCTTGTATGGTATTTGGAAACAAACAATTTAATATCTCCTTTCCAAAGTGGCTTTCGTTATGGTCGTAGTACCAATGATCATCTGGTTAGACTGGAAACCTTTATTCGCGACGCTTTTATCAAGAAGGAACACTTAGTAGCGGTTTTCTTTGATCTGGAAAAGGCCTATGACACAACGTGGAAGTACGGAATACTTAATGACCTGCACGATCTGGGTCTAAAAGGCCGACTGCCCTCGTTCATATCAAACTTCCTCTCAGACAGGGAATTCAAGGTACGAGTGGGCTCCACCCTCTCTGATATGCACGGTCAAGAGATGGGTGTGCCCCAGGGCAGTATTTTATCGGTGACGCTTTTCAACATAAAAATTAATAGCATTACCAAGTGTCTGAATCCAGGTGTGGATTGCTCCCTATATGTTGACGACTTTTTAATATGTTACCGATCCAAGCACATGCATACAATTGAAAGACAATTACGGCAAAATATCAACAAGATTCAAAATTGGGCCAATACTAACGGTTTCAAATTATCGAAATCAAAAACTGTATGTATGCATTTCTGTCAGCTACGAAGACATCATGATGGACCTAAACTCACGCTGGACGGAACACCTATTCCAGTTGTTGAGGAAGCAAAATTCTTAGGTATTATCTTCGACAGAAAACTGACCTTTATTCCACACCTGAAGAATTTGAAAGCTAAATGCTTGAAATCTCTAGACTTACTTAAAGTAATAGCGCACACTGACTGGGGTGCTGATAGGAAAGTCCTACTCAGTTTATACAGAACATTTATTCGCTCGAAACTAGACTATGGTTGCGTTGTCTATGGTTCAGCTAGGAAGTCCTATTTGAAGATGCTAGACCCAATTCATCATCAGGGAATAAGACTTGCCTTGGGAGCATTTAAGACATCCCCGTGTGAAAGCCTACTCGTTGAAGCGAACGAACCACCTTTACCACAACGTAGAGAAATGCTTTCTGCACAGTATGCTGTCAAATTAAGCTCAAACCCTCTGAACCCTGCTTTTTCGGCTGTTTTTGAACCCAAATATAAAAACTTATATGACAATAAACCAAACGTCATACCTACCTTTGGCATTAGAATATTACCATGCCTTGACAGTACCAAAATTGATCTTTCAAACATTCTGAAAACGACCGTCTCCGAAACACCTCCCTGGCTACTTCAACAACCAAAGGTACTTTTCACATTACACGATGGAAAAAAATCGGAGACAAACCCTTCCATCTTCCACAACTCTTACCATGAACTAATCGCCCAATTTGAAAATTATACAAGAATATATACTGATGGATCAAAAGATCAGGAAAAGGCTGCTTCAGCCTTCGTTAGTGGAAAACACACAACAAAAGTCCGCTTGCCAAATGGTACATCAATTTTTTCAGCCGAAATCAGAGCAATAGACCTTGCATTGCAATATATTGAAAGCAAGCGTATTTTAAATAACATCATCTTCTCCGATTCACTATCAGTACTTCAGTCACTACATAATAGAAAACTGGAGAATCCATTATTAGCTAATGTTCTCCTGAAACATACTGAGCTGAGTACCTCCCACAATATAGTATACTGTTGGTTACCCAGCCATATTGGAATTAAAGGTAATGACAAAGCAGACCGCGCTGCTAAAATGGCTCTATCACTAGAACCATCTCATTTTAATACACCGTATACGGATTTTATACGTAGTATCAAAGAATGTTTACGTCAGAAATGGCAGGCATCATGGAATGATGCCGTGAATAACAAACTTCATGCCATCAAGCCAACCCTAGGAGAATGGACTCCTTCCTACAGAGCCGTCCGTAGGGAGGAGGTAGTCGTTGCAAGAATTCGAATCGGCCATACTTATTTAACCCACTCCTACATACTAAAAGGAGAAGACCCTCCAGAGTGCATATCTTGCAATGAACCATTCACTGTTAAGCACTTTATGTTGGAGTGTTTCGACCTCCAACCTACGCGTAATCATTATTACAATGTGCATGACATTAGGGAGCTCTTTGATACAGTTAGCGTTTCTTATATTATAGACTTCCTGAAGGAAGTAAATATTTATCATAAGCTATAGCTTGTATGCTATCACCTTGAACAGTTTTATGTGCTATATATACCGTCGGTAGATTTTAATTACCTTTCATCTGTTTTCGTTGTCATACATCATTTGCACTCCCCGTTGATCGGGAAACTATTTATTTATAACCGTTACCATTTTATCTTTTTACCTTCAACTGTTTGGTTTCGTATCGCTGGTCGATACTAAACCTTTTACCACTTTTACATGATGAAAGATATAACCTTTTGTATGGCGCTAAATAGCCTCATAGTGCTGGTGCGCCGAAAAAATTCAACTAACCAACCAACTAAAGACGTACAGAGAAGTTTCTCTACATTACAAAGATATAATTCCTTTTCTTAAACTATAGGTCCAACAAAGTTCTTAGGGAAATAGAATGTCTAAGTTATTGTGAGTGTTTTCCTCACCGACTTGACATTCTAAATTCAATTCAACAATACTTGATTAATCTAGCAATCTATAAAAATATAATTTATTTACGTTTTTATTTTATAATTTACTAGTCGTCTAAGTCATTGTGAGTATTTTCCTCACCGACGTGACAGCCAATTTACTTCCATCTATATCAATTCACTTCAAATAAGTATTATGCTATAGTTGAAGTGTGAAGTCCAGCAAGTGTTTTCCTTGCAGATTTTACATTTCACATATTACAGTCAAGTCATATTTTCTATTTCTCATTGCAGCAAAATCCAAATATGGTAATTCTTATATAATTTTCATTCATCAAAAGAAGTAATAATATAATGAACTAATAGTATAGTGCTAATGTGTACCCTGACATTGTGTGAAATTATTATATACCATTCTGTACCTCAAGACAATGATAGTATTTTGGCTTAGTGCACAAAACAACAAGACTGTCATGGTTATGAACTGAATTTATTCAATGTTTCTTAATAAATGGATCATCATATTATCTTATGGTTGAAAAGAAATCAACAGTTCCAGTTCACTCCATTCTCCCCTCCTTAGTCAGTTGATAAGAAGCATATTCATCCCTGGTGCCGTACTCCAGTGTAGTATTATCAGGACCTAGCTCGGCTGTTACAGTATTCTCAATTTCAATCTTTCTTTCTTTATACTTTCTCCTAAGGTCTGTTCCTATGGATCTTGCATCTTTAATCAACTTTACTCTCACTTCCTCTGGTTTATTCTCTAGCTATGCAGCAGTTTTCTTCTGAGTGAATATGATGAGCGACTCATTTGCAAGAGTAGATGCAATTGGTCTGTGCTTTGTGAGGTGATCTAGTAATCCAAATACATGTTCGAAAATTTGTTGTGCTTGACGGTTGATGAGTTCTTCTGTCTAGCCACAGGATATCTGTCACATGGTGCTGTCTCCCCGCCAGATGATCCTTGACAGCTTTACTCAGATAAACATCCCAAGCTCTAAAGATGAGCTGTAGTACGTGAACAACAATTCCATCGTACTCGGCCTCCTGAGCCAATCTGTTGTATGCATCATCCTTAACTACCAATTCATCAGCATATGGTCCAGTCATATTCAGAAGAATAGATATGGCATCACCAGTGTTGCTATGTAAGAAAGCTGTAAATTGTCCAAAAATATGATTTAAATCAAATATGTTTCCTTTTGTTTCTACTAATCTCCAGAAAGGTGCAGTTACAAGTTTTGATACCAATCCAAGGGCTTTCATGGCTGCTAAATTTAGACGATCTTGTATATCAGCTAGAACTGATCATTGAACATTATTTTTTGTACCATAGACATCTTGAAGGAACTCTTTAATAAAGTCATGTATGAGAAATACGTGTTCTGCATTGAAACATAGTATGTTGAATCTTTTCCGCTTGAAAGGTGTTAGAGAAAGGTTACATCCTTTTGTCTGCAGGAAAACTTTCATATCTCGATGGCATCCAGTCTGTTCTGAACCTCCTCTTTTACATGAATTTCTTACCAGTCTAATGACTGCTGGTTCTGAAGTTCTGCACATCTTTTTTTAAAGCTGGATCTGGTTCTGCTCCAATAGATAGACCTTCTACCTTCTGCCACTGATTTAATACGGTTGTACGTTGGGCAGTAAGGTTAACAAGAAAATGCAAAGCACAAAAGAAATGAAGCATCTGGAATAGATCCTTCTGTTCCTCCTCTGACATTTCATCCCAGTTTTCAGTCACTTCCGGGAGTACTTTATTTCGTATATCCACCAGTTTCTGATTGAAAAGCTTCTGTGTACTTGCAGAATCAGACATTGTAGCTATGGTATTGCTTAAAATCTTCCTCCCTACATCATCATTCCCATCAAGGTTTTTACTTGTTTCATTCATATCATTCAGTATTTCCTGCAGTGTCCAGACTACAAGATGCTGATTTTGAAGCCAATTCACCGAAACCTAGAACAAACATATCTTGTTCAGTGTTGCTCAAATGGTAACCCATAAACTTGGTACCATATTTTGATGTCTCATCAGTATAAAGTGTAAGCTTTCCACTATCACTTAGTATCTCACATACCTGTCTGTCAGTGTTTTCCCACAAAGATCAGCAACAATACGAATTACCTCTTCTATGTGTCTTACTCCAATATTACAATCCAGCAGTTTCATCACAGTAATTCCCAAGGAGGTAAGAATGATTTGTTAAAGTCATCAAACAATTTAAGTTCAATTTAGTTTGTGTCATTCAACAAGTCCCCAAGGTAATGTATTGATATTTCCATTTCATTGCATGTCTCCTTCAAAGTAGAATAAGTTGCCTCCAACTAATCTCTCTCCTCTTTTGTCTGCTGAATTAGTAATTTTGCTGCTCACAATTGTTGATGTAAAGATTCCATTTGCTTTTGAAGGCGTCTATTTTCACCTTTGACAACAGAAATGCTTATGTGTAATTTTTTTCACCTTACTCATTAAAATATTCTTCTCACTAGTGTATTTACACTCCTTTAGTGTCTTCACTTTTGACTCGGCCTCATGTGTCATTTACTTCACTGTATGTCTCATTTTTGCGATTTTCTTCTTTTTATTAAGTACACTTTGATTACTCTGAACATACTTTCTTTTCAAAATTCTTTTTTCTGCTTTTAACTGAGATACTTTTCTCATGCTCTTTGTCTCGCAAATTAGATTTATGTAATTCTGTTAATGTAGTGAATTCATTCTTGTCAACCATTAATGTACTGGGTGTACTTTCTGCCCCTGGCAGTACATACTCTTCTGCCAACGGTTTCTCACGGTGAACAAATCTCTTCTTCACAACTTTCTACTTCAATCTCTTGACATGCACTCCCAAAACCTTGTAGTTTGCTCAGCCTTCAGCATATTTTTATTACGTTTCTTTAGTATGTCAGGAAAGTATGTCAAATTAAGCTTCTGACTGTTTACCAGAAACATGTAAATATCAACGACCAATGCATTTTCAACTTTGCTAACAGCTGGAATTTCTAACTTTTGAAGGAATGCTGGGCTTAACCCATACCTTTCCAAATATGCTGTATGACTCATTTTAAATGTAGATTTCATCAAAAAAGTAGTTTGCTTGTGCAGTTTGCGTTATGGCACATTTTTCCTCAAAATCAATTTCAGCAAAGTCAGATCCTTTCATCACATTTGTAATTAAACATTTTCCAGTGAAAACTGTGTTGCTTTGGAACATGATGTACTTATGTACATAACTGACTGATTTTCATAACCTATTAGTTTCTTCAACGATACAGAAGTGTCATGCAAATTACTATCTAAAGCTATATTGGCACATTCATAGTTCACTGAAAATGAAGTGCTAGAAATGTTTGAAGCAGAAGGATATGTAGTATGAGATGAGCTAAGATTGTCACCATCACCACACTGAAATTTGTGCAAATTATTTTTGATATTAAGTAATGATGAACTATTCTCTTCATTTTCTAAGTCTAATAACTTCAAAGTACAAGGTGTGCTACGTACAAGCAACATTTGTTTCATCACACCCACTACAACTGTTCCCCCTGCGGGTCCGGGGTTGTAGAATTGGCCTGCCGTGCCTCGCTACGTGTCGTAAGAGGCGACTAAGTAGAGGCAACCCGTTTGCCGTGGGTTGCGACCCGTGTCGGAGGAGGAAAGGATCCTGGTAGTTGAGCAGAGGCTTCCCGATGCAATACACTACTTTGGCCTCTACTTCTTCTAGACGGGTGGTCGGGATGGGCCCGGTCTCGACAAATCGGCTGGTCACGCCGAGCCCTAGGAGGTCTTTATTTCTCGCTCACTTTCTTTTTCTTTCTCGTTGTATCTCTCTTGATACCACCGTTGCCCCTACATTCTATCCCTTTAACTTTCCCTTTTCCAAGTCTTAGAAGACTTCCTAGAAGGCGGTGGCTCAACGGGTCAATTGGGAGGTAATTTTACCGACTGAGTATGTCTTATGGGATGAATCAGGAGGTGAATTTACCTACTGAGTATAACATCTGTGTATCCCTGACACTTGAAAAGTGTCCCCTTGTTGGGCTCCTTGGTGGGCGGGGAGCACGGGTGCTGAATTTTAAATACACCAACATGGATATTTCCAAAAAAAATCAACTCAAGCGTACCAAAACTGGATCTGACTCAGATGACGAACCATGTGGTGTGGATTCATTTCCACGCTTCATGGTTATACAGTCTAAAGATGCCACAAAACCGCTTAATGTACTCTCTCCGTTTGTGATCGAGAAAACAATTATGGGACTGATTGGAACACCAAAAGGTGTTAAAGAGTTAAAATCGGGCTGCCTACTTGTCGAGTGTGAGCGACGAGGTCAAGCAGAAAACCTCAAGAAAATGACAACATTTTTCGATATTCCAGTGACCTCGTTCGCCCACACAACACTCAATTCGTCCAAAGGCGTGATTCGCTGTCGTGACTTGGCTGGAGTCAGCGACACGGATATCATTGAAGGGATGAAAAACGAAGGTGTCACTGCAGTCCGTAGAATACGTATTAAACGTAACAACAACCTGCAGGACACCAACACCATTATACTCACCTTCAACAAGCCAACAGTACCCAGAGTGGTCAAAGTTGGCTTTCTGCAAGTGAAGGTTGATGTGTACATACCAAATCCACTTCGATGTTATAAGTGTCAGAAATATGGTCATCATGAAGACCGCTGCTCAAGAAGCCAAATATGTGGCCGATGCGGAGATCACTCTCACCAGGAATCTGAGTGTAGAGCCACTCCGCATTGTGTCAACTGTGGAAAGGAGCACCACGCCAATTCCAAGGATTGTGATACCTGGAAACAGGAGAAGGAAATACAGAGGGTTAAATACACATCCAACATTCCCTATCCAGAGGCCAGAAAGCTTGTACAGGCAAAAACATCTCTTCCTGGCCCATCCTTCTCCACTGTAGTGAAGAACAATCCCAAGGCAACGAAGGACGCTCAAACGCAGACAGATGCACCCGAGTCAACATCAAGCACTAACACCCCCCATTACCAAGCACAAAGAACCACGGCATCTACCCAAACAACATTCAATAATACTCAACAACAGAAATCACCAAAGAACAAAAACAGATCACAAGGAAATAGGCAGCAAAAGGGGTCAGAAGACCCCATCAAACTCTATAACAGGTTTGGGGACATTGAGAGCATGGATGCAGAAGATGCTGCTCCATGTTCTCAAAGTAGCTCCAGACCTAACAAAAAAAATCATCCCCGTACTTCCTCCGTAGAAATAACCATATAGATTCTCTCCGCGAAAAGTCTAACCTAGCTCCAAAATCTCCAATCTAAACTTATAATGAAGAACACGATCATACAATGGAATTGTCGAGGACTTAAAGCCAATTACAATGATATTCTCCTGCTTTTAAACGAATATGATCCTGCAATACTATGCCTTCAGGAAACCTTTTTAAAAGATAGGGACAACATCACACTTAAAAACTACTCCCTGTTTAACACCTACTTACAGAACGTTGACAGGGCCTCGGGAGGGGTTTCTATTGCTGTGAACAATAGAGCCCCACATAGCGTCATCCCTTTAAACACAAATTTGCAAGCCATTGCTGTGAGTGTCACTCTACATCGAGTGATTACATTTTGTTCTATTTATATACCACCAAACACCAACTTATTACCAAACCAATTAGACACGCTTGTTCAACAACTTCCTGCACCATTTGTTTTACTCGGTGATTTTAATGCCCATAATATTTTATGGGGATCAAATTACATAAGCGACAGGGGCAAAAGCGTCGAAGATTTTATTACTAGACACGACTTGTGTCTATTTAATACCAAATCTCCGACGTACTTGCACCCAGGAACTGGTACATACACATGTATCGACTTGACAATTTGTTCTCCTTCACTGCTTTTGGATTATAATTGGAAGGTCGCTGATGACCTTTACAGCAGTGATCACTTTCCAATCTCTCTTAAGAACACCAGCGTTACAATTGATGACACGATTCCACAGTGGAATTTAAAGAAAGCTGACTGGACCAAGTTTGAAACACTTTGTACAGCTAGACTTAACAGGAATACCGTCCTAAACGATATTGATCCTATTCGACAATTTACATCCGTCTTAATTGAGATTGCAGAAGAATCCATTCCTAAGTCCTCGCCGAATTGTAAAAGAACCCAAAACCGTGGTTCACTAAAGAATGTAAAGAAGCCATTAGACAACGCCGAGAAGCACTGAAAAAATTTAATAATCGTCCAACGCCCGAAAACTTAACTCAGTACCGTATTGTTCGGGCCAAAGCTCGCCGCATAATTAAAGAAAGTAAACGAGCATCATGGAAAAAATATGTTTCAACTTTAAACTCTCGTTCCTCAATAAAGAAAGTTTGGGACACGATCCGCAAAATAAATGGAAAGGGAAAATACAATTCATTCCGACATCTGAAGCTAAATAATAACAATTTCAATACCAAACAAGAAATAGCTAATGTACTTTGCTGATTGTTTCTCCAAAAATTCCTCATCGTCTAATTATTCAGAAGCTTTCCGAAGATTGAAAGCTCATAAAGAAAAAACACGGTTGAAATTCACATCGAATAACTCCGAGAGTTATAACCAACCGTTTTCATTGTCGGAGCTTATGGAATCTTTGAATAAGGCTCATGATACATCCGCTGGGCCTGACGATATACATTACCAGTTTTTGAAACACCTTCCAGAACCATCCTTAACAGTTCTTCTGGAAATCTTCAATGATTTATGGATTACTGGTAATGTACCAAAAATTTGGAAAGAAGCAACAGTAATACCAATTCCCAAACCAGGCAAAGATAGCGCAGATCCTAGCAACTATAGACCTATATCATTAACTAGCTGCGTATGCAAAACAATGGAACGAATGATCAATTCTCGGCTTGTATGGTATTTGGAAACCAACGATTTAATATCTCCTTTTCAAAGTGGCTTTCGGTGTGGCCGTAGCACCAATGATCATCTGGTTAGACTGGAAACCTATATCCGCGACGCTTTTATCAAGAAAGAACATTTAGTAGCGGTTTTCTTTGACTTGGAAAAGGCCTAAGATCCAACATGGAAGTACGGAATACTAAATGACCTGCACGATCTGGGTCTAAAAGGCCGTCTGCACTCTTTCATATCAAACTTTCTCTCATACAGAGAATTCAAGGTACGAGTGGGCTCCACCCTCTCTGATATGCACGATCAAGAGATGGGTGTGCCCCAGGGCAGTATTTTATCGGTGACGCTTTTCAACATAAAAATTAATAGCATCACCAAGTGTCTGAATCCAGGTGTGGATTGCTCCCTATATGTTGACGACTTTTTAATATGTTACCGATCCAAGCACATGCATACAATTGAAAGACAATTGCAGCAAAATATCAACAAGATTCAAAATTGGGCCAATACTAACGGTTTCAAATTCTCGAAATCAAAACCTGTATGTATGCATTTCTGTCAGCTACGAAGACATCATGATGGACCTAAACTCACGCTGGACGGAACACCTATTCCAGTTGTTGAGGAAGCAAAATTCTTAGGTATTATCTTCGACAGAAAACTGACCTTTATTCCACACCTGAAGAGTTTGAAAGCTAAATGCTTGAAGTCTCTAGACTTACTTAAAGTAATAGCGCACACTGACTGGGGTGCTGATAGGAAAGTCATACTCAGTTTATACAGAACATTTATTCGCTCGAAACTAGACTATGGTTGCGTTGTCTATGGTTCAGCTAGGAAGTCCTATTTGAAGATGCTAGACCCAATTCATCATCAGGGAATAAGACTTGCCTTGGGGGCATTTAAGACATCCCCGTGTGAAAGCCTACTCGTTGAAGCGAACGAACCACCTTTACCACAACGTAGAGAAATGCTTTCCGCACAGTATGCTGTCAAATTAAGCTCAAACCCTCTGAACCCTGCTTTTTCGGCTGTTTTTGAACCCAAATATAAAACCTTATATGACAATAAACCAAACGTCATACCTACCTTTGGCATTAGAATATTACCATTCCTTGACAGTACCAAAATTGATCTTTCAAAAATTCTGAAAACGACCGTCTCCGAAACACCTCCCTGGCTACTTCAACAACCAAAGGTACTTTTCACATTACTCGATGGAAAAAAATCGGAGACAAACCCTTCCATCTTCCACAACTCTTACCATGAACTAATCGCCCAATTTGAAAATTATACAAGAATATATACTGATGGATCAAAAGATGAGGAAAAGGCTGCTGCAGCATTCGTTAGTGGAAAACACACAACAAAAGTTCGCTTGCCAAATGGTACATCCATTTTTTCAGCTAAAATCAGAGCAATAGACCTTGCATTGCAATATATTGAAAGCAAGCGTATTTTTAATAGCATCATCTTCTCCGATTCACTATCAGTACTTCAGTCACTACATAATAGAAAACTGGAGAATCCATTATTAGCTAATGTTCTCCTGAAACATACTGAGCTGAGTACCTCACACAATATAGTATACTGTTGGTTACCCAGCCATATTGGAATTAAAGGTAATGACAAAGCAGACCGCGCTGCTAAAATGGCTCTATCACTAGAACCATCTCATTTTAATACACCGTATACAGATTTTATACGTAGTATCAAAGAATGTTTACGTCAGAAGTGGCAGGCATCATGGAATGATGCCGTGAATAACAAACTTCATGCC
>JAECUM010002827.1:0-51312 GCA_016617855.1 Megalonaias nervosa
TTACCAACATGAATTTAATGGATCTACAAATTTAAAATAACGTAAATTAGAACACGATAATACTTGCAGTTTGTGACAAATATCACTTCACATTTTGAAAACATCTGTTCAATTTTTTGTGTTACTCATTGATTTCTCTACCGCCTCTGTGTATTGTTCACGGATAATTATCTCTCTGAGCTGGTATAGATAATTACATGCGGCTTCCTGATTCGCTGAGCGTATTTCTCCCGACAATGAATTTTGTTTAATTCTATTTCGGCGCTGGAATCTCCAAAGCCATCCATGGCTTGCCCTAAAACGAGTTTCATTCTGCATACTTTTTGCCATTTTTTCTGCTTGGGCCTTGAGAATTGTTCCAGAGATGGGAACACCTTGTTCACGTTGATGTGTGAACCATGCGTACACAGCATAATCTAATTCAGTATCGTTTGCAGTCCGTGCTCGTTTTCATTTGATCCCATTATCAGAATCAACATCATGTAAATAATCCCGAAGTTTCTGCTTATCCTTAAGCCAACCTCTAAATGTCGACTCAGCAATTGTTTAGTTCATTGCAAATGTTGGATCTCGCTTCGCCATTATGAACCCTATCTGTGATGCACAGCTTTTCAGTCACTAAGTACACCTTTCGCTTACTTCCTTTGCTCTCCATGGTCACATTTACAAATGATTAGGATACATTACTGATATTATATACTTTAGTGATGTTAAGTACATAAAAATGTGAAACCATTTTCGATTAGTCAAATAAAATGAATTTTGAGAACGGTAATGACCACAAGAACTTATGCTGCTATTGGCATTCCTTTTAATTTCTTTTAATTGTACTTCCCTTGCTTGATTTGATACAAAAGACATATTCAAAGTGATAAAACAACACAGGTCTCTTTTAATTGATTTTTTTAAACAGTTCCCCAAGTTGTTGATCAAAACAAAGCCGGCATGTAATTAGGTTCTCACAGAAGTACTCACTGGTTTCGATGTGACGGTCGATTGACTCTTTTCATGTTTTCATAGAAGAGAATATGTTGCGATTATAGTGTTTACATTGAAGCGAAATTAAAGGATTAGAACGTGAATTTCACATAGCAAGACATTTAATTGGTGTTTATTTCATTCTCTGTTGCCACCTGTTTGCATTTACCAGAATTTTTCGTTGATCGCTGTCTCACCAGACTGTTTATTTACAGTGTATTGACAACTATTTCTCTTAAAAAAAAAACCAAACATAATATGTGATATCTTATTAGAACTTGCAAATTTCACAATATGGATTCTATATTTACGGGCAATAATCACCATTTCCAATGATAAAATGAGCTACCGTATTTCATGTATTTTTTCGTACCCTTTAATTTTTCGTACAAAATCCAGTCATCAAAATAATAATTTAAATGTATCATAATTTTTCATACATATCACTTTGTATTATTTGAAAAATTCGTTAAATTATCGGACATAAAATTTCCACTAAGAAGATTTACGTTTGCAAAAAAGATCGAAAATACCGTATTCCCGTTTTGTTTTTACAAAAGTTAATGATTAATAATTATTTTCTCGTGTACGAAAATTTACATAAAATACGTTATGTATCAAGGTTCAATTTACCAATTCTTATCGCGATTTTTTTCACGTTCAGCACATTTTAAAATATATTTTCTTTGGAAAAAAAATTGTGAGCCATGCCGGAAACCGCATTATAAGCGGGTTCGCGAGTTATCCGGGCGCAAGTTATCGAGGGAGTGGTGTATAATGAAATATTGTATGACATCTTTACAATACATGAATCATATAACATGCACGATTATTTCTACTCAAGAAAAAATTTAAGTATGAATTTAAAATGAATAAATTCAACAATAATCATGAACTTACATCCTGAGCCCTCGTTCACTTATCATCAGAGAATTCCCTGTCTCTTCTCTGGAAAATGGGTCTCTAAAAAATACAGACCCCATGGTCATTTAGACAATTTGTTTAATGAGTGAAATTACTTATTGATTTTCTCCAAGTCCCAGACTTTCTCCCTCAGCAGAAAAATTTGGACTGACTAATGTCATGAGGAAGACCCTGAATTCCATCTGGAAATACACACACCCTTGTTTATCTTAGTTGTATCAGGACTACTACTTAACTGCCAAAACATGTTAACACTCCCATGAAAGTCAGAATAATCCTCTTATTAATAGTTATTAATAACTATTCTCAAAAATATAATTTTAGGACACCAATTTCAAAAAGCCTCCGACTTCCCAAAATTTTCCCTGGTTCATCTCAACTCTTGTCATTTTACTGCTACTGGCCTTGCATTAAAATTTTACTCATATTTGGCTATTAACTGTTAACCAGCCAAGTCCTAATTAAAATTCAATTCATGCACCAAACAGAGCAGATTCCCTCCCCTGCAGTTAGCAATTTACAGTGAGTCTAACCCATACAACAAACTTTATGTGTCACACGGAGCCCAAACAGAATATACAGCAAAACTATCTCTACAAAATTTTGCAACCTTACACACATAATGCTGACAAGTGAGCAAGTGGAATTTGAATGCTGATGATTGATGTTACTTCAATAATTCTACATGAAAATTGATCATGGTCAGTAGCGATTCATGTTGTATTCAGTCTGAGCATCCCTTGTATTGGAATAAAGTGATCACGCTTCATTTCATCGATGTTTACATAGCGTAGCATGTGGGCACACAAAACTGCCTTTGTATAGATAGGGAAATTAATAATAATAATAATAATAATAATAATAATAATAATAATAATAATAAATGAAATAATAATAATTATAATAATTATAATAAACTTTCTTTAACGAGAAGAACACATTTGGTCATGACTGACCCATCTGCCATGTGCTCTTCAATTTTTTGCAATTGGTTAAGATAAAAGTGAAGAAGACAAATTTTTTTTAAAAAAAATCAAGTTTTCTGGATCAGTAATTTCCTAAAATTTTATACTGCCAATATGCCCAGTTTAAAGTGTTGCAAAAATTGAACACAAAATGTTACAATTAAATGAATTTTCATAAGAATTAAATTTCCTCTTTTTGCATTTGCACTATTATTAAAGTGCAAAGGTTCTAAGGTTAAGTATAAATTAAATTTTGATCAATAGCATCATTTGGCATCAAGACCACTTGTTGTTTGACATTGTACTAGATGTTGTAAAAGTTTATTCAAATTTTTTTATAACATTTTTTTATCAATAGAATACAAAAACATATAAATCTAGCCTAAAAATCAATGTTGAAACATAACTCGCTATTTACCAATTAAGTGATTACAATAGAATCAAGATTAGCAATTCAGCTGGAAATTCAGTAAGTGCTGAATAACTGAAACTTGAATTACCAGATAAAATCACATATCCATCATAAGGTATGTAGGGGGGAAAAAAAAAACATGACAATTAATTTTGAAAAACCAAACCACATGAAATACTAAACCAATGACATCTGAAGTCAACTAGCCTACATATGTCACATAAGAAATAACAGTTGGACAACGGTATATAAAACTTGTGGGTTTTTAATGTCCAAGATTGCAGTGATAGAAGTGGTATAGGTTTACCAGACTATAATGCAAATACTCAGGTGCTCCCAAAACAAGTATTGCTATCTCTTCCAATCATCAAAAAAGAATTCACAGCATCATGGTGGGGAAATAAAGCCTCCAATATGTCTACCTTAATTTTAGTCAAGCATACTTGATCCACATACAACTAACTTCCCAAAATATTCAACAGTTCATGGGAAAAGGTCTTAAATCAAGGAAGGTATCTTGCTTGCACCATAGCTTTTTCAAGTGTCAGTGTAGTTTTATGTGTATAATTAGCACTACTTGATTTTCTTACCATTCTACCTTTTGAAATGAAGGTTTAATAGAGTTGATAAAATTTACATCAATTAGAGTGATTCATATGAATCAATAACAAATACTAAATTGGAGATGGTGTACACTAACTGCATTACAACTTTATTACAGTTACTTAATCATACTTCCTCATCAAGCCAAATAAAAAATATATATGATGATGTTTATGACTGGGTGTCCACTGCATGTGTAATTGGGAATTATCACTTGTGAAAGGTAACAGTATTTAACTTCTTGAAAAACACATGTTTTCACACAACTTAAGAGTACAAGAAATCTCAAGTCAATTACAAAGGTATAGGTCAATGTACATTATCCTGACATGTTGAACATATACTCCAAATAAGGGACATTATATTGAAATGTATAGGGAAAAATAATCTGTCAAGACTCAATAGGTAACTACTGACCATGAAGCTAATCTTGACCTTTAATCTAAATCTGCAGTCCAATAAAGTGTGTTGGGGTAGGGGAGACATGCATCCAGTATGTACACCAAGACTGTTCAGTGATGATGATGATAATATGACCTCCAATACAAGTACAATGGTTAATACTGCATGTATCATTTAATATCGTCTGCATATGCCAATATGAACTGTTACAGTGTATGTCAACAAGTACAATGCTTTCATGCAAAGGGTTAAGTGTCAAGTATTTTGAACTTAGAAAAACATGAAGGAAGCTAATTCAGTATTCATTACGACCATGAAATTTCCTGATAAAATCATAGACCTGTACTTCTTGCATAAATTCTATGGTAAGACCACATTGCTGCACCAATTATCATTCTGATCTGCCTGGCTTAACTTAGCTTTCATTTGGAACATTTACCATTAAAGCCACTAAAATGCATCAGGAAAAAGTCTGCAGAATTTTCTATCATCTTCAACACAGAGATATAAAGCAAATATAGTAGTCTGTTATGTCCTATTATCACGCTACTACCCAGAAAACACACTCATCAAAGATTCAGTATACTGCATTTTTATTCTATTGCATCAGTAATCAATGTGCGAGGTACCATATGTACACACAAGTCAAATCTAACTGCAAAATAACAAAGATCCTGATATGCTAGAGCATAATACACATGCATATCAATGTCTATGCTGTTAGTTCTACTGCCAGCGCATTGTGCGAAGGCAGATCTGGGTCTGTGCAGTTTACAGTTGGACTCCTCTTATAAGTGGGTACATATGGTGTAAGTCATGGTCAATAATTTTTCCTTTCTTATCAGCAGGTCTGCCCAAGTGCTAGGCATTTCAGGCAACCTCTAATTAGAGGCATTCTTAAGAGAATGTCCAATTACCACTGCAATTGTGAAATTACAGTGATGGTCAATGGTATGGTATTAAATGTTTTAAATATTAAAAAAAAAAAAATCTGAAAAGGTGGGGGCCGCAGCTGAGAAGAGGTGCAAGAAGCCATGGTGACCAAAAGCTGGGCTTTCTGTTCAAAAGCGTCAATTGTTGTTGTTGTTGTTGTTGTTGTTATAGGGTTTAACGCCATTTTTCAGCACAAGATAGGCTATACATGGCGGCCAGTATTAATGGTGGAGGAAGAACCCTGGAAAATCCCGGGAAGAACCACCGACCCACGAGAAGCTACTGGCAGGCTTTCTCACCTACCCACGTTAGCCGAGCCTGGACTCGAACTTACGCAGACAGAGGTGAGATGGCAGTGATCCGTAACGGTCAGCGCTGACCAAAAGCTGGGCTTTCTGTTCAAAAGCGTCAATTGTAATAATGGAAAGGTGTGCCCTGGCTATATGGCTGAGATACCCACTTGGGCTTCACCTGCATCCAGCTGGAAAGGTTTTAATGGACCATGTCAGGAAATGTACATGGTAAACTGAAAAAGAAACCATAGGGAGGAACAGACCACCCTCTACATTGCTGAGTGATTATGTCTTGGCCTGTCAAAAACTCTTTGATATTTCCTGACTCATGGATGAATTGGAAAGAAGATGGAAATATGGTTGTGGTTGGGTTCCAAAGATCTTCTCCAAAACGAAAACAATCTTGTTAAGCTGTGTGCCAAAGAGTTTCATAGTTAAGTTGCAATAAACTTCATTTATCACCTTGTCCAAGAACTTGATCTACTCTTCCACATCCAGAAAAAGCTGGTGGTTCTGACAGGAGGTGTCCACTGAGCTGTTTCTATCTTAAACTCATTAGATTCGACGAGGATAGATGGGGCATCATGATCTAGTACACTCCATGCAGGAGAGTGGCTGAGCACCACAGTGTCCTTTGGTGGAAGTGACATAGGGGCACTCTGTGCCATTTCCCATATCTCATCATGGTGAATATGGGCTCTATGTGTGCTATAAGTTCTAGGAGGTAGACGAGACCGCTTGTCTTCTCTGGATAATGCTATATTTCCAACCTTCCTAGTGGATGCCATCTGATGAGGGTTCATGGTGGAAAATGAGCCATCCAGTATCCCTAAGGAGTACAAGGGACCAATTACCCTGAGGTGGAGGGCCCCACATCCTGCAAGGACTCACTGAGATAATAAGAATAGTGGGAGGATACTGATATGATCCCCTTCCCTAGTCAGGACCTGCTGCAGACTCCCTATCCTGAACATGGTGTAATGGTAGAGTCTGGCCTTCTAGTAATTGCCAGTTGAAATTCTGCGATTGGTACAAGATGACTGCTGACCAGCACAATCTGACTGGTCACAAGGATGAAATGATCAGTGACTAAACACTGACTGTTTGCTTTGATGAACTGACTTGTGACTAGTCAGCAGACAAGTGACTGGTGACTGGGCTGTTCAGTAACAAGTCAAGAAACATGTCAGAGCTTAATTCATCTTCATCACTAATGAATGAGCTATGCTGTTTCTTCACATCCCAAATGTTTTGAGTGAGGTGCAGCTCCTCCCTCAAGGCAGCAGTGTGCTTCTGTGAATCTTTGTGGTGTTTGACTTGTCCCTTCTGGTGAGATGTGTAGCTGATAATGAATCCAAATGCACCCTAACTGCTAAGGTGTGGGATACAGCACAGTAACTTAAGAGGGCCTTTAACCAAACAAATTCTGAATGGGAGTGGGGGTTACTGGCGGGGGAGGGGGGGGTTACTGGAATGTAAATAGTGAACAGAAAGGATACATGCAAGACAGAATTAAGATTTGCTGAATGAAGACTGCAGTGCAATGACGTATTAAGAACATTAGAAATTTGTCTATGAATACAGTTTGGACACGTGCGTTAACGTGTTCTTGAAAATGATGACTGGTCTAAGCATGGATATGCAAGGTGCATGTGTAGACCGTGACTCACTGACAATTCTCCACAAAAAATTAAAATCTAGGCAACAGCAATGGACAAGTTATTGCTACTATGAAAATGTTACGTAAAGACAATTTGATAAAACTTTTCAAAATTAAATTCCTAAATTTAATTAAGATCTTTGCATCCCAAGTAGTAGATGCATTAAATAATTATTCTCTACAGTTGTATTATATAGCATATTTGCAGTTAACCCCAACCCCCCATAAACTTTAATTCCATGCCCCATGTCTAGAAAGCACCTTTCTATGATCATGATGGGATAACAGAGTTCATCAAGTTGCCTTGATAGGCATCAAAGAATCCACACTCATATTATCATTGTTCACACTGTTAAAATGAAGTCATACAAACAATGTTCTTTTACATACCAAGACCCAGCTAGGTGGAACAAACTGACATTAATCTAAGACACATGGACATTGTGATCTTATTCAAGAGAACAGACTTGAAGACTTACTGTTTACTTCCTTAATTATTGTCAGCATATTTTTGTTTTGTAACTTTTATTTGTTATCAAATAATGAGCTTCTAAAGATTAGATGCTGTACCAAGTCCACATTATTATGTTTATCAGTAGTATTAAATAAGTCAAATATTTTTTTTATTTAAGAGCTTGAGTCATGTCATCAAATTCTGCTTGTATTATTTAAATTGTGTAACAGACAATTCATTAAAAGTTTGCTCGGCCAAATTTTATGAATGAAGAGTCTAAAAAATGTATTGGGTCTGGAACCTCCCACGATGGGGGCATCTCCTGTCACTCCTGTCACTTACTGAACTCTCAAAATTATTTTTAAAACAATTCTGGAACAGACATTTTTTTCCAGGATTTTTTTTTACACCTTGCTTAGTGTGTACTATATAATAATGTAAAGACTTTCTGTGATCATGCAATTATGCATGAAACTTTAACTGCTAATTCGGCAAACATTAACCTTGGATTATGTGTGATCAGTAGTAATTCAGAAGGGATTAAAGATCTTAATGGATTATGTTTGGTTGGATTAGACACTTAATCTATCTGGTTTGGTATTGGTATTCAATATTTGTCAATATCTAACCATGTGCAATCTCCCAATGTTAAAACATCAAGATCTAAACAGCCGAAATATCACAGAAAACTCAATAATGGATGGAAGCAAATTTCAGTCATTGGAATCAAGAACAAAGGGATAAGAATATCAATTGTGTCATTCCTATAAAGTCGATCTAAATAGCACTAATCTTGAGACATTCTGGCACGCAGTCGGCAATCTGAATTTAACCATTGGCAGGAAACAATTAAATGTCATGGTGGGACTCTGCACAGTTATATTAACACTGTCACATTCCAATGCAAACACTGCAAGGACATTTGCATTTTGAAGAAAATTCTGGCTGATTCCAGAGGAAACCTCGATCCAATAACAATACATTATCTCCCAAGTGGCAATGACGAGGACTGCCACAAATACAATTCAGATAATGGTCTCATAAGAAATGATAACAATGCTTGTGGTACATATTATGAAAGTATGAATGGCAACAAGTTACTGTGCAAAGACTGATGTGACAAGATGGAATGCATGTTTTAATATTTGTTTAAAAAAATGGAAATTTATTCAGTAGTTGTCATATTTGTGAAGAAAATTGGGCCCAATGAAAATTCTCCTTCTTCTGAAGTCAAACCAACTTGAATCTCCCATCAGTCCTAAGCTGACCTCTCCATGCTGTCACATGTACAGGTACGATTAACATGAACATACAAGTTGTTAGTAAAATTAACAGATTAATCTTTATGAATATAAGTTATAGTCATGCCAAAAGCTATAGATTAGCAATGATTTCATTTCCTATATTCCATCAATATCTTGCAAATTGTGTCAGAAGCAATGCAGCACATTGTCAAGAGTAACACGCCTTTTTTGTTGGCCATCTTGAGTCATATGTGGAAGTTCTACAATTTTAGACTGAATGTGGACACTGCATTTGAACACTCTTAAGAACCAGAACATCAACCACCAGCTGCAGTCCATTCAGCTTACCGTATATACTCCCTTACGAATTGCAAACAACAAAGGTCCATATCTTCCATCTCATAAAGTGCCTGCACATTATGTCTATGTTGTTTGTTCTCCTGATTACTTCTAACAAATGCACAGAACCAGATTGCCAGCATTTATGTGATGGCAGTTCTGTGTCTCTGCAGTTTGCAGTTGGACTCCTCTTATAAGCAAGTATATACGGTAATTATAAAGACTGGCCAATACAGTGTAAGCTTAGGTTGTGATTGTGGCGAACTGGCATCCAATGCAAGGAAAATGTGGCGAACTTGTCAAAGGTTACTGGGAATGGACTTAAGTTCAAACTGGGAATAACTTTTCAGTTATAGAATAATCACCTAAAACAAGGAATTTGGTCTGTTTCTATCATTTTTTCCTTTCGTTTATGGACAGGTACTTATTATCAGCCCCTTAGGACCTCCCAAAAAAATATTAACTCCAGGAAGAGTTGTACTCTCAGTCACTGTAAATCATGGAGACACAGAGAACTTCTCAGTTTATAAGCCATCTAATGAACCAGCAAGATTAAACTTTATCTACTGAGATAACAATAACTCATCTTGGACAAGAAATATCGTGTCAGGACAAAGTCTGCACAACAATTGTTTTTTGTCTATTTTTAAAGACAGTAAACAGGAAAATAACATGCTGCATCATGAGAGAACAAATTTATTTTACATATATATTACCAACCCAAGTATCTCATTTATTCTCCAACAATTCACATTAATACAGTCAACCATGTCCTTTATCAATGTCAGAAAAATGTTACATCATTGTGTACACATTCAAAATATTTTTGTCAACTCATTTCTGTCATTCCAAACATGAACTTGTCTGAGCCCAAACATAGTCTGTATATCTAGATATCAGCTTTCTTTAAATGAAAACCAGGATACAAATATTTGTACCCTGATATATGTGTGTATTTCTATTTTGAACACCCTTAAAGTACTGTTACTATGCACTACCATATACCTTTGCCTATATGATAAGACCAGAATAAAGAAGTACTGAGATCTGACCAAGAAACACAAGTCAGGCAATCAGGGTCACTGCTGCTTGTTTTAAATGGTAAGTATGAAAAACTGTTCCAGACCTTTACACAAAGGTATACAACAGAAGTTAAACAATAATAGAAACCTAAGGGTCTCGAGTTCTTGAGTGTGTTGAGCTGTCAGTGAATACAGCAGTATTTCTGGTCAGAACAGGAAAACATCTATTTATTCAAATCTAACCATATATATATATATATATATATATATATATATCATCACCACAAAAAGGCTCTCTTTATCATTGGTAATTAAGCAATTCCTCACAACTACCAAGCAGAACATACTTGCCCTTCCAGTCACTTTAGCCGATATAAAAAAAAGTATAGGGTGTATTTGGAACCATTCATGCATTTAAAAGCCAACAATACACCTTAAATACATATAGGTTTTCACTGATAAAAAGATGCTGTTATACAAAACCGTTACCCAGGATAAGGTCTAGCGGAGATGTCAGATGCTGTCTCCACTTAAACCGCTATCTATTCAAAGCAGCTCAATCGTGAAAAATTGCCAACACATTTCTGACTGAAAATCTACCTGGGCATAGTGGATAGAAGGTCATAAAGCTACTCAATTCCCTTGTATAGCTGCAGTATATACTTGGGTACACCCAATGAAAAACAGGACAGAGCCAGATCTGATGTCACATAATGAACCTGCAGATTGGGGTCTATCCTGTTTATTCTACTTATGTCAAGCCACCATGTGACTCTCAAATGCAAGTGTATTTTGAAAATGGCATTCTAGGTCAATGCTTTCATGCACTGGGAAATATGGTACAATGACAACCTTAGTCACAAAGAAAATATAAAGAAATGAGTAAGGATGCAGGGATATGAGATGTTTCTGAGCTGTATATCTGGGTGGGGGTAGATAAAATGACAAAGCACTGATTTATTACATTTTTTATGTCATGTTTCACACTGGGGTTGCTTTTCTGAAGTCAGCTATCAAACTATCACCTCTGTCTACTTTTGTGTTGAAGATCTACTGTAGTACTTAAAAAGAAATTCATGTTGATACTAAGCTGAGACCTATACTCAATAACCAAGCTAGTCTATACTAAACACTTAGCAATACAATTTTTATGACCCTAGTGTGATTAGTGTCTTTACCTTCTTTATTGCGCAATCAAAGTAACCTAAATTCTGTATATTCCCTAAGCTAGATAACATATTCAATTTGCAGAATAATGAAAATCAGAATTTAATAACAAGTGACATATATTCTATGTTAAAGTTTTCTTATGATGAAGAGGCAATCAATAGAAAATGTTTGTTTTAATAATTTGTCCAAGAGTGTCCATACCCAACAGGTGCCTATCACTTAAAATGCATTTAAGACTCCAGCACAGGAATGGAGAGAGAGAGAAAAAAAAAACACAGAATCACCCTTTTGTACTATTATAGATAAAGAGTACCTTTATCCAGTCATTTACGAGATGTTACTTGCCATCTCCTTCAATTGTGGACTGTATCACAAGATAATAATGTGTTGTACACCTAAACTGGGTTGCTATGACCTACAACATTATACAAAAATGAATGATGGTTATATATGAGAAGATGCACCGATTTCATTAACAATGAGATCAAAAATATATTGTACCATGAGATGAAAAATATACTGTTATCAGTGAAGCTTCAAGTATCACATCTTTACAGTGCTATAAACTTTTAACAAATGTTCCTTCCTCTCAGTGTGTGTGTGTGTGTGTGTGTGTGTATGTGTGTGTGTGTGCACACGCACATGCATGCATGCATGTGTTTGTGTGTTACATGAGAGAGGGAGGGTGCACATTATTACCGTTATAATGGTTTAACACGGTACTTTATATCCAGCTGCATTGGTACTTAGTAGTTCGTCAGTATGGAATGAACATAAGTTCCTGAGTAATCTTGTTATCTATTTAATTATATCAATAACAGATTTTAATTTATTTATTACAAAATAGTTTTAAATGATTATTTCTGGCATAAAACAGTCGCGCTTGTCACAAATTAATTTTGAATATTACAAATATAATTACAGTTAAGATCTTTAAATCAGATGTTTGACATGTGACACATATGCTAATGTGATGCCCAAAAGAGATATTGTGTAAGATATCAAGGCCAAAAATTTCAGATTACGAACAAAGTTTTTTAATAATTTACTAGCGCATATTAATGTCTTAACTACATGAATTCCTTTGTAAGACTGTGAATCATCCAACAACTGTCAGATATGTTGTTTTCTGTTTGAATTTTATGTAATTTCTCAAGTCCACTAAATATTTCCTCATTTGTTATACAAGTGTTTCATGTTTATTTTCTTTGAAATATAATTTATATGATGAGACCTTTGCAAGATATTATCTACAAATAATTCCAAGAATTCTATCTAAACAAGTCATTTTCAGATCAGTGCTATCATAAAGAACAGCATATCAGTTTGCAATCTTGCTCTTTTCTGCCATGTAGTTACCAACAACTTTTGTTTTGTCACTATTGAGGATCATACCATTTTCCTTGTACCATATTTGAAGTCTGTTGAGAGCAGTTTGAACGCTGAAGAGTCAATTTCAGATATCTGAGATATGGTTAATCTGTCTCTCAAAAGAGGCTTTCTCAAAGGGAAATTCTACATGCACCAGATACTGTCCATATTCCTGATTGTGCATCTGACCAAACATCTGCAGGTAAGATTTGCAATCTGATCCATACACTAAGTAGCCGTGGTCAAATTTTGATCTTGCTAACTGTAACTGTCACGACACCTTGCAATATGTTCCTTGATCTGTTTGTCACAATTCATATTAAATCCTGGGCTTTTTGACATTTGTCCTACTGCAGTGGCATCCTAACCTTTTTTGGTTAGGGGCCAAAACAGATAAAATGCTAAAAGTTGTAGGCCACACAAGTAAGAACAGTTCCTTACCACTAATTATGCATATTAATTAAAATATATATTTTCAAATGGACTGCCTACATGGCCATGGACTGTGCAATGTGAAGGACAGGACCACATGAAGGCTGTGGATTGGACACATCTGTCCTAGAGATATCTAATATGTAGAAGAAAAGTTAGTTTATTGTCAAAATAAACCATCAAGATTTGCTCTCCCCTATAACAAGGATAAGACAATCATCAAGATAGAGCTTTGGGTCATCATGAATGTAAGGGTGCAAAGTTCTGTCGATCTATGAAGAGCACAATAATCTGGGCTGGAGAACGATTAATTAGATTTAAGGGGACTAGTGCATGTTAAATCACCATAATGCACGGATTTGCAATGTCTCTGTCAGGAGAGAAACGATTCTTAATTAAACATTCATTTATTTAACAAGCCAGACAGACTGGAAGGAAAAAGTTAACTTCAATTTTGTATCGGAATTGTCAGATTTGAGATTTTCCAGAATTAGTTATTTGGGAATTTAGAGGTCACGCAGACTACAATTTGGCGCCTAGTCATAAAAGGCGGGAGATATATTTAATCCAGACTGGTTACGCTAAATAAAGGGCATGATTCCCACATGAAAATTTCTTGGTTTTAATATGTCCCATTGCAAAATTTTAGTTAGTCTACGCTTTTCTGCAAGAGAAAACAAATGTAGGAGACTCCGAGGTCAAATTTAGAAGAAATTCTCTCGTAAAATAATTATCCAAGGGATCGTATGTCTGGAACGTCGACAGACACAATTTTGGCAGTAGAAGTGAGCGAAGATTGAAGCACAACGTATTTTGTGCCAATTTCATGTAATTCATTGATATCAGTATAACGATTTGTTTGATTTATTTGCTTATATTTTGCATGAATTTATTGTTTAGATTCATATTTTCTTGATATGAATACAACTGTGTGAGTTCATCTATATGAATCTGTACAATGATATTCTTTATATAAGTTTGACGAATTGTTTGAATGTGTCATCTTGATTGTTATAGGAAAATATGTATCTAAGAATTTCATGCCTTGCTTTAGTTGATATGAGTTACGAGAATCCGTGTGAATTCACTGACCTTAGATGATTTCACATATGATAAAGACTTGAGTGTATATTGACTGAAACTAACGCTGTTAAACCATGAAGTGAGATTTCATATATGCTAAAGACTTGAATGTGTGTATTCACTAGAAATAACGTAGTTAAGCCATGTAATGAATTTCACTCATTCATTTGTGTAATTGAGACGAGACTGGAACTGATGTCTCAGGGGATGATAATGTGAGTCAGATTAAAATAGCCATTAGGAAGTACATTAATCTTATGAAACTAGGTTTGTTTATGGTCTGCCACATTTAGCTTGACCAGATAGCCTTTGGTATCTGTTGAATTCCGATAGGACGATATCTGACATAACGAGAGAGGGAGTAATGATCTATTCCCAGTAGGATATCTGACAGAAGATTTAGGTTGCTTCTTTGTTTATTTTTGGAAGGTGAAATAGCTCCACGGGATGTAAACATGTACCTACCTATCGAAGTATCTATGTATCACATACATATCCACCTACGCACACAAAGTTCGAGGGCTGAAAGAGGCGAGACAATGGAGAGTGGAGAAGTGAAAAGAAAAGTGGAAAGGACAAAGAATAACAACCACAGTGAATTTGGAATGAACCGGAAATAATCAGGTTATGAAGTTGTACAAGGCAATGACTTCGATTGTTCACTCAATTCTGTGATGAACTAATTCTATCATTTAAAACAGATCGGCTATTTATATAAGTATATTTGTGTTTTGAAACTTGGTGAATGATTTATTTCAAAAAGAAGTCTATCTTCCTAGTGTAATGCATTGTCACGGTTATGTAATTAAATTGTTATTTTCATGTACGGGGGCTCGTGTCATTCTGTTTTATATATCTGCTCAGACCTCTATCTATTCCACCTATAAGTTTCACACTTTATATTAATATTTACTCGATCTGGACAATAACACCGATGACGATCACCATCTAGATAACGATAACCAAAATTCCACTACAACCCACCTCCATCAAAGTGGGGGGTACTCAGCAAAGAACAACTGCACTTTTTCTTTTCATTATCATGTTTCAGTGGCATCCAAGTACAATGCAAGTATCTCAACATCTTTCCAACTGTCACCTTGCAATGCATATAATAAAAAATAATATGTTATTTATGACATTTCTTAACTATTTGCCAAAAATATGTATTCCAGTTGGTCAAGTTCTAGCACTAGCCTATCTATCTATAGCTGGATTGAAGTTTCCAGTCTCCAAAAGTTACCATTTCTGACTATGGCACTAGCACCATACATCATTTAGCAATGTCAGTTCTGAAATTAGTGCATTTTGGGCCAGGGCACCAGGTTGGACAATCAGCATTATTATTTACTTGATGTATGGAGGAACAGATGGCCATTTCCACTGTGGGCATCCCTTGTACCTTATCAAATGCACCATCTAGGCAGTTACTAAATTAATTGGATCAACAATCAATAATTAACCTTGAAAAGGGATGCTATCCCATGTTTATTACATTATTTTGGTGTGTGTAAAGCACACCTAATTCTCTTATGGGGGGGGGGGGCAGGTTTTATATAAGAGCTAAACAAAACCTTTTCAGGCCAAGCTAATGAAGGATAAAGGCACAATAGCTGCCTACACATTGCATTCACCCCTTGCCAACTATAACATCTGTTGCATGTTGTATTATAACTAAGTTTTTCACTGGTATAAATTTTTTTAAAGAATTAAATAATGCTTACATACAAGTTCTTGTTCTCTGATTGCTGTTTTTTTAAAAATAGATTTGTTTCATTTTGCATCAATGTATAGTGTTTTGTTCTGCAACTCAAATGGAAACACAAGTACATAATGACTGGTGATGTTTTGTTCTATAACAGCAAGGTATCAAATTGCAGACAAACAAATACAAGATTACTGTACCTATCAATGTTCAGTATTCAGTAACTATGGATCTTGTATATTTTTTCTTCATTTATCAATTTCTTTATTGTTTGAATTGTAATATGTTAATTAGAATTCAAGCAGTGTTAATGTTCTCATCTGACGTTCATTATGGGGGAATCTTTTTCATGACTAGTTTGTCTGTTGCGCTAAGACTGACAAACATCAATGGCACAGAAAAATAAATTATTGTATGCAACTGGAAGACTTCTGTCTTTGGAAAATGAATCTGGTTCAAAGCTTTATTTCTCATCCAAAATCTTAGCATTTTATACTTTGTCAAGTGTTTCACTGAATCAGCATAGTCTTTCCAAGGTAATCAGCTTTATCAAAAGCAAATGATTGATCGGTTCTCCTAGCTAAGCAAAAAATTATTATACTATTTGTTTTGCCAAGTTCTGTCCAAAGCACATGCAACAAAACAATCTTGTCCAGGTATTTCAAAATTTTGAAAGTAGGTCCTTTTTAAAGCTCAGTCAGGTCACTGAATTATCAACTTTACTTACAAGAAATGTTTTGATGTACTTAGAAGCTACAAAAACTTCCATGGATCTGTGTTGTAGGTCTTCTATCAGCAACTGACAATACCCAAAAATGGGTAAAAATAGTTGTTGTCCATGAAATATTATAAAAAATGCTAGAAAAAATGACTTTCTAATACATAACAAAAGCACCATAAATGTCATTGTACACCTGCCCTCTCTTGAATAGTCCTCTATGCAGATAATGAAATTCGTGTGCAGAACCCATTTTCTTTATTTTATAGTCAATGACCCCAAATCTGACCTTTTTTTACCCTAAAAATCAGAAAGCTTCTTCCTTTAGCCCAAGTGCAAGCTATCAACAAAGGTTGGTGAGATATAGGATGTAGAATCTGAATGTTGTTGTGTTATTCAGTCACAATAACCTTGACACTTCACCCAAAAATCAACAGGGCTCTTCCTTACTCCACAAAGTTTGGCTACTGAAAACGATAAAACTCAAAACACTGTGCATAAATTATTTTTCTTCTTCCAATGACCTTGACCTCTGACTTGGAAATTGATAGGCTGCTTCCTCACCCCAAGTACAAGCCATCCACAAAGTTGGATGTCAGCCTCATATCACTGAAATGTACATGGACAAGCTGACATTAAATGTCAGCCTCATATCACTCAGATGTACATGGACAAGTTGACATGAGATGTCAGCCTCATATCACTCAGATGTACATGGACAAGCTGAAAAAGTGCTGGAAAGTTGGCTACATTATTGTAGTTGGACACAGACTTTGCAACACAACCATGAAAGTTATAGGGGTCAAGGAGTTTGCTGTTATAATCAAACTTGCTGCTCCATTCATTCTCTGCATTAGTACAAAGCCATAATTATCAGCATATATCTAAAGTATACACATACTATCTAATTTTCTTTATTCCTTTCTTTTGACAAAATAAGGCCAGGACCTGTATGCCGAGGCCATGATCTGTGACCTTGGTCCAATTTCTAAAGGAAACAATCAGCATGTCACAGAATTAATTGTCATTATGATTCATCTCAGCTATGAAGAAAACCCATCATGGGGTTTAAAAGATAACCCTCACCCCCAAATACTGAAAACCTTCATGCAATTTTCTACAACTTCGACCTTGACACCAAGGTCATAGCATCAAGTGTGCATGTCACCAAACAAACCAGCTTACCTACATCATGATTCATCGCAAACATGAAGTAAATCCATCCAGGAGTTTGGTAAATATAAGCATATAAAGAAAACTGAAACTAAAACCTTTTATAAATTTTCTATAACTGTTACCTTGACCTGAGAGCAAAGAGGTGAGCAAATATATTACCAAATAAATTATCAAACTTTCATATTGATTAATGCCCAATCCAATGAGAAACCATAAAGGGTTTTAGGAAATATCTGCAAGTGAAAAACATGAACCGAAATCTTAACAAACTAATCACAATAATGACACCACCACCACCAATGATTGCCATGTCTAATTTTACAAGAAAGCCACAAAGCAAAAATGGCTAGTGTTTGTTCAAAATCCCTCTTTACCCATGAAATTGGATGGTCTACTTTCAAACCTGGCTGAGGCAGGAAGCCATAATGCCTGGAAGGTTCTCTGGTAGAGGTTACATTACACTATTTACACAACCCCATGGCAATTTTACACCTATTGCAAAGTACATCTTGTGTATGATTAAATCAAATACTTGTGTATCAGTTTCACTTAAAACAATTATTTCATCATCTAAATAGGAGTTTCTCACCAGAAACTGACAATGTCTGATTTACACATTTTAAAGTTGGTCAAAGCATCAGTCCTGTCAGATATGTCTGGCATATATGACGAATCCCAGAGGTCATATATATATATATATATATATATATATATATATATATATATATATATATATAATATATATTCTTTAACATTTGGTGTATGATTGTTGATTGCAAGAAGCTATAATTAGCTTGTTGACAATTTTTAAAATCAGTCTTAATAATGAATCTGTTAACAAGTCTGGGGTAACTTCCCATTGGAAGATTAAGTCAGGTGGGTTCTGTTGCAATGTGGGGATGTACCTGGAAGGTATTGCAACATGGATCAAGTAGGAGAATATCGTGACATTGAGCCAGAGGTGGACAATTAATTCATTCCTATTTCCTCTGTTCTTGTTTTCTGTTCTTGTTTAGATATCAGTCTGCAGATGTCAATAAAGTTGTGTTTGGATATAATTTGAGAGGACTCATTTGTTTGGATTATTCATTGGAATTTGCTCATTGACTTTGGACAAAAACATTATTCTGGGATTATTGTGAATTTGTTCAACGACATTCTGTAAAATGCCATTGTGATCCTTCAAGACTGATGAAACATCAACATATTCAAGGATATTGGTACATCAGCACATTCAGTACCTGGAATTTATTTGGAACACTAATCTTTTGGATATAACCTTCTAGGATTATTCTGGATTTAATTCACAATATACTGCATGCTCCTCTTAGATTTTAATTTATTTTAATTTTATAATTTTGAGAAATAAATTACTTTTAAGTTTTGAAAACTTTGGTTTTTTTTGTATTGCTTCTTTCTGTTACTTAGTTTAAGACTATATATATATATATATATATATATATATATATATATATATATAACAGGCCTTGAATTACTGGATTTTCCAAGTAAATTAATTGTGATAATTCACCTGTGTCAATTACAAGAAATAATTTCACTGTCATGTCAACAACTAGATAACCATCAAATTACAAGTAATTCTTAGATGCTTATGTGGCCAAGATATTAAGATGGCCAATTACACATAAATCAAGGTCAAATCCAACATGGAATAGTTTATGTTTTTTTCTTAATGTGCCATCTTACTTCACGTTGGGAAGGAGAATTATGTAACTATTTAAATTTTCTGGGTTCATAATCACAAAATACAGCAGAACATAAATGGTCAACTGCAGATATTGTGCAAGATTTGACAAGAAATTTGTGCAGAAGAGGAAGGTTTATCTTCAAAAGAAGCCAGCAGTCAATGGAATTAATGACCATGCTGGAGACCCAATTAATTTTCTTGGACATCTCTTAGAACCTCTAGTTTTCAAGGCATCAGTGCTGTACTTCTATACTCCTCCAGTTCTTTAGCCGTATCTTTCATTGCCCATATTCACTGAAATTCTGTTTTCCTTGCATTTTGGTATGAGAGATTCCCAGCCACCAATGCTCCAATGCAACTGTGATTGGGTTTTCTATAAAGATCAATAATTACTTAACACATTTACCCTTACAGATCGTAACTTCAACCACCGAGTGTAGACCCATATTCATAATCAAATAATATGCTGGCGGGTTATTGTCTACACTGCTGGAATGAAATCATATGTGGAACAAGAAGCATTGACCCGGATTTTATAAACTGTATAAGCCAATAGCAAATTTTCATCCGATTTTATTAATACTCACTTATAAGTCAAGCCCAACTTCAAAATGCACAGACCGAGATCTGCCATAATATAATGCTCTGGCAAATCTAGATCTATGCAGTTTGTTGGGAGTAATCAGTAGAACAAACAACATAGACCCTGATTTGCAAGTGCATTATGCTATGGCAGATCAGGATCTTTGTTGTTTGCAGCTTAAATCAACTTATAAGCAAGTACAGTTAAATCTGTCATGAGACCGCCCCTTCTGCCAACAAAAACCAGTCTCTCAAGACAGGTGGTCTCTCATAATAGGTATGTACAAAGAGACGAGTTTCCAAGGTCCAGTTTCTGAACTATTTAAATGATAATAACTACAATCACTGTACATATATTCTCTTCTTTATTAATAGTTCCTGATAAAATATAAGCATTCATCTGAAAATAAATTATATAGCAAAGATATACTTCTATCATTAATCATGATCTCATTTACATTAGAAGATCGCATGTACATGTATGAGTATATGAAATAGTTTTCCTTTGTAACACCCTAAATTTGTTTTAACGATGTTTAAACCACTATTTTTTGGAAGTGGTCTGCTCTTTTTCACTTCTTTCAGTTACAATAATTATTTTCTCCAGCATTAATATTTTGTCTCGTTTTGGTATGAGGTTCTTTCATTGTTATTAAGGTACTAGGTGTTAACATTATTAATGCTCAGTTGTAATACTGACTGTAAAGATGGTTTGACCAGGATTTGGGAAAATATTAAAAATTTATACATGTACATTGTATAGTTAACAGTTCAAGAAATAAAAAGGAACAATTATCTCATCCTGAAACAGAACAATTTATTCAGTGTTACGTATATGTAATTAAATTGTTTGTGTGTTAGTTTTGAAATTCTTTTTTATTTTTATTTTTTTGTTTCATTACATTTTATTGTAATGATTATTGACAGGATTCGAAATTCTTTTTCAGTAATTCAATATTTTCTTTTAGTAAATGTTGTTTAAGACGTAAAATATGTTACATGAGAATTATTTTTAGTTAACCTAGTTCGTCTTGGGCTGGCAAGAACGTAAACTGGCAGTTAAAATGATTGGTCAGTATCAGGGTCATACTTTGATTACGTGATCACTACGTGTAAACAATGTTTCTTTAGTATTGGTTCTTAAATGATAGATCTCTTGTAGTAAGAGACCACATGACCCATCTCGCGAAACTTGATATGATGTTTTTGGGGTTTAAATACGCATCCTTAATATTCTTCTGGCAGAGTCGTTTTAACATCTTGAAGGAACAAGGTGTGTTTCTTATTTGTTGCCAGATTGTTTGTTTTTCATCTGATTTTTGGATTTAATAATTTATTCTCCTGGAAACTCAACAAGTTGACTTCCTTATAAAAAATTCTGAAAGATATTCATGGAAATTTATTCTGGAATTATTCGGAAACAAAAACTGTGATTCAATTGAGGAATTGTTGATATTCGTACATGGACCACATCTGACGTCATCGCCTTCCATATTTGTATGTCGTCGAGATTCGAACCTGGATTCTAATAGAACTATTTAGTGATAGGACTTGTGTTTTCATTCTTAGGATCAAATTTTGGATTATATTCACAAACTGTAAGTCCTATTTACCAATTTTTACATTGTTTTCTAGGGAAATAAATTATTTTGTTAAAATATACAAAGCTTGTTGACTTCACTCTTTTCTCCTGTTACATCTGTACGAGCCTACACGTAACATCAGAGACAAAAGTCAACGGCTTAATTCACAGATTACATAAAGGGATCAACTCTATAAAGAAAGCGTGTAACCCAGTCGTACCAACTTGAATGGACAACAGCTTGGTGTGTGTGATGTAATCACTGTAACATCGGGGGAAAAAAAGTAACAAACATCACAAGCCTTTAACACTATCAATCGAATCCCGCAAATGATTCTCACTGGCTACTTTAAAAGACAAAGACCTGATTCACCCTCAGGCAATACAGATTAACTCTAAAGTCAAACAATATACACGACCACTACTTTAACTTTGGCACTATAGTAGCAATTCGCGAAATGTACATTAGCCTGGTTTACCATCTGTAACATGTTCTATATATCTGACTTGCCAATTTACAAACCGGAAGCCAGACTCCAATTTTTTTTTTTTTCATTTTGTTGGGTTTTTTAAATCAGAACAATCTTTACTATTCAAGCAGTCATTGTCACAAATGATTACATAAAGGTCAGTGGTGGCTGTCTCTGTTCTTGCGATACGGTCATTCATGGGGCTGGATAAACTGGTGCCCTGCATTAGTTTTACATATAGGCAGTATCTACACAAGACCGGGAACCAGGCTTTGTACTAGAACAATGTACATGCACTTCAGTCTGGTTTACAATATAAAATACAAAAATGCTATAGGCATACCTAAAAAAAACCATTCATATATTGGTAGCTGGCCTGTAGTTTGTTTGTTTTCTTTGAACAGTACAAGTGGTCATTGTTACAAGGATTAAATAAAAAGTGGTTGGAGTTTATCCCCATCTTTGTGATGCGGTCGTTCATAGCAGTGTCAAAATGCGTATTTTGCCAAGACAGCATGGTCGCTGGTCGCGTTCAGCAGGTGGTGTTTATATAATAAAATTGATCCATGCATTGCGATTGTGGTTGGAAATGACAGGTGGTTGTTCATAGCAGAGGTAGCTCATAACAGGTTTTACTGTATATACAATAATAAAGTAAAAACTACTTTAATTCATATACCTGATTGATTAGTAGTTCCTCACAATACAAGTGTGTGATACAAGACTGTAGTTGATGAAACTGACCTAGCTACCGGTGACAAGGACAATTAGCCTTAGCTAACAATAATACATATTTTACTTACTACAGTACACAACATCACTTCCCACAGAAAAACTTGTTTAAAGTGCAGAAAACCTTAAAATGAAGTGAAGAGTGGTGTTATTGATGTTTTTTTTTAAAAAAGAACTTTATGTATCTGTACATTATCACTTCTATAAGGAAAAGGCATCTTTATACAATTATTGAAAAAAGCACTTGGGGACACTGTAGTCAACTGATCAGAAATGAACTTGAAGAGTTGTTTCCATTTATCATGCTTTCTACAATGTACTCACCTAAGGAGACAAATGCATTATATTTTTTGTCATAAATAAATTTATTATGCTTAAGCCTCAAATAATGACCCTCAGAAGGCTTTTACACTGAAAAACACATCTAAAACCATATGAAAATTTCCACCTAAATGCCAACATTTCATAAAAAAGGAAAGAAATAAATGTCAGGTACTGGAAGTGACTGCCTTTCAAGATGATTTTTCTGCAAACAACATGAAAGCAGACAAACACATAAACCTGCAGCTGAAAAAAAAAGTCTCTCCTATGAACCCATCATACACCACTCCATCAATAACTTCCAAACCTGATTATAAAGTCGGGTCAGGCATGAGTCCACGTTTATTAAATTCAGAAATACCAAAATAAATGGCCACTATTTGTTGAATGTGATGAAAATTATCAACACTGTAAATGAAACACTGATATACCACTCATTTTTTTCATTGAAAAAGGTGGTTAGCACACAAAAAGTTGAAATCAACATTATGAAATTCTAAACTTTTAAACTTTTAATAAAAGTCATATTTTGTTTTAAATTTTCTTTCCAAACAATATTTTCAGTACACTAAAAATAACATTCTAAAAAAATATGATCAATGTAAATGTCACTAATGCCTACTGCAGTGTGGCATATAACCATTCCAAGGGCAGGGGATGCTGTATCCCCTCCCTCCAAACAAGGGGGGGAGGGAAACACAAAATTGTGGAGGCACCATAATGCACTAATAGTGCTATAAAATTATATTTCCTTCAACAATGTTGCCACCTTAACATCTGAGGTCTGCATTTACTGTCTTGTCATTAACACTTACATAATGTAAAAAAGGTTTCAACATGTGCTCAAGTAACTCCTGAAAACATAATCTGGTCAACCTGAAATGAGCTACACCATGGAGTTTTCCATTCAGGATCTTGCTCTCTTATTCAACTTTAGTGTACACTCATAATTTACCAGCATTTATAATAATAACTACTGATGTTTTCTTCCCTAACAAACAAAACATTAATTACGAGACAAATTGTGTATTTGCATCAATGAGTCAGTTCTGTGAACCTCAAAATATATCAAATGACTTTACCTCAAAAATACTCATTGCTGTCAAACACTACATTGGAACCTGGACGACTATCACAAATTTTTATTGTCACATTACAGTTTTATCACCTTCTGCAACAAGGGTGGACATCCACTAATGAAAAGTTGAAGGTGCATTTTTCAATTTTATAATTTTATTCTGGCAAAAAAGCATGCCCCAGGAGTGCAGAGAGAGTCAAGATCTGGAGGACATGGGACAAAAGTTTGCGGGAAATTCATGAGCCAGCACTTATTGTGCAACGCTGTTAACAGTGGTAACACTTGAATAAATAAATAACAAATAAGTTTTGTCAAATGATTATCATGTTTTAGTTTTTAATCGATTTCATGGCAATAATTATGAGCTCAATATCCCCTCATGTACTAAAATGTGAGAAATGTCAATCTACCATCACAGCTATGTCTGCAAGCATATCTGTTCAGAACCTGTTTTTATCTCCAATTTGTGTAAGTATTTGTTGTATCGTTACACTCAGTTAAAATCAGATATGATTTTATGTCATCTTTTGCATCAATGAAAATAAGAGCGGAATAAAGACAAGTTGAAAGGCATGCAAATCCTAGCTACTTAAGAGCTAGTAGTCAGTCATATGTATGGTCAACTCATTTCAACTGATTGATTGAAGATATTTTTTAAGAAAGTAACATATTTGAACTACCTTAAATGAGGCTACTCATTTATGAACGTGATAAAAGCTAGCAAGGCAAAATCATAAAAGGAGTACTTTGTCAATAAAAAGCTTTGTTTCACAGATCTTGTTCATTTTGGATAAGCGAGTTCCCAGGTTTGTAGTGAATTTAAAATTCCTGAATTGGCACTCATAGATTTCCTCAATCATGAGAAGTGATTTCACTATTACTTGCAATGAAATCACAACATATTAAACTGCCCAGCTACACACCCCACTTCCCGTTTCCTCACTGTCCAGTGGGAATGGTATGGCCTTTATAATTTGTTCAAGGTACCTCGGTAAAGTGCACCCTTGCTTAAAGTGCAATCTATGTTTTTGGTCCCCGTTGTATGTAGTTACTGAGAAAGATGCGTAGTTATAACTACTGTGCAGGTTTGATCTTACACAAGTACCTCCTCTTGAGAACACAGAAATAGAGGTCCCAAACTGAGATTAGAGGACTTTCATTGATGCTCTGTGTCTTGCATCTAAAAGGCAGGGACTTTTTGGTATCTCAGGGGGCCAAGAACAGATACCAATCTCAATGACAAATATTTTTAAAAAGTACAGAATCCTCTTTAATTTCCATTTTACTCATCATTTAGTTTCCATTTACCAAGCCCTATTCCTAATCAGGCCAAATAAAAAAAATGTGCATTCTTCTAGTTACACTTAAAAAAAATGTGCATTCTTCTGGTTACACTGAAAAAAATAATTTGGGAAGGTAGGTTGGTACAAACTTTTTTCTTTTTTATTTATTTTTTGGTCTGGACAGATTTAAATGAAGAATAAACTACAAAATTTAACTTCAATCATAATTACAGTTTTTTATATTCTTTTTCTCCCTTTTTTTCCAATTTTTTTTCTCTCTCTCCCTCCACCAATTCAAGGGTCAGTAGGAAATAATAGAGTTGTTCAAGTAACCAGAACCACACATACTTTTTCATCTGACCTCACTTCCAAAGCACTCCTCAGCAGCTACCCAAACCACTCCATCACGTGAGGATTTGCTCAGTCGCAAGAACTTGAGCAATATTTATATAAAATAAATCAAAGTGTAACTTGAAAATTTATTCAGAAATACTATTTTCCCAGGGTAAAAACTATGTAAAGTAGCCCATGAACAAATAAAATCCTACATGACACAAAGATGTCTAACCCCACCAGAACCATTTACTGAACATTTTTTACAATACCAATATTTATGATATAAATGAGGCAACAAAAACAAAATTGCTCTCGTTTGTGAATCATCTGGAGTAAATTCTGTCAATTAATGATTGTAAAATTGGCGTTTTTTGGAAAATTTTCCTTGCATAAATTTACTGGCTCCAGGTATTTTACACCTTCCTTTTTAATACCAATTAAATTCCAAACATAAGTATCTAAAAGGAGAGAAAGAATATTTGCCCGTTATTTGGTAAATGCAACTGCAAGCAGGCTGACTCTATGGCACCATAGTCTTGCCCAATATTACGCCAACAACATATTCAAGACTGATCAATGAATTTATATGTACAGAATATATTCATAAAGTATATGAAAACAGACTTTATATTCATAAATCAATAACACTGAGAACTCCATTATATCAATGATCAAAACAATATTTTTCTTTCAGTAACTGCTCTCCCAAGGATAATAGAAGCAGTAAGATAAAACCCACTCATTTTACAACAAATTTAGCCTGATGATGCCAAACAATGCACTAATATACCCTCTTTCCAATATCAATGCACTAACATACTTTCTACCCAATTATACTGATGGATTCCAGGATATTCCAGTCATGTTTTAATGAAACCATTTATTTCCAGTAACTGATAATCTCGTCATTTCTAAATGATGTATTCAAATTGGATGGTCATGGTGCCATGTAAATAAGCTTCATTATTATACCAGAATTGTTTACCCATATTTTGTGTGGAAGAAATCCCCAGAGACAGTTGTGTCTAATGGCTATTAAATCACATTTGTAGATCCCAATAAATTCAAGAGCTTTACTCTAATCACCTTGGCACTAAATAACCCATTTGTGTTGTTGTGCTGTAGAACACAACACCAAATCAAGTTATTCAATCAACCCTGGTCCAGCAGCAATAATTATGGCATTTTGTTCATTTTGAATAAGTATTCATTTTGCATCCCAATGAAAACATATCAACAAAATACTGGTCAACTTGCACCTGAAAATATTATTAACATCAGAACATTTGCCCTGCACTTATCCACTGGATACCAGACCCTATATTCATCTACAGGAAACTATAAAGAACATGAATTTCAAGGAACTCCAGAAATCATATATCAGAATTTTGTAATGATCTGGTTAAAATATTATCTGAATCCTCATAAGGGACTTGCAATATGCAATTGTATATCCAGAATTTCATTACATCGGATTCACTACTAACTGACTGTACTGTAAAGGACTTTTAGAGTAATACTTGTTGTCTATAAATATTTGTGTACTCATTAAATAAATATTTTTAAGTATAAAATAATTATTGGTACAAAAATTAATAATTTTAATAATTTCTCAGGTACCTAAACTTTTTAAAATCTAATAATTAAAAAGTTGATTTACTAAATATTAAAGGAAAAAATTAGAATTTTTGGGGATTGATAAATGCAAAATGTGGAGACAGTTAACACAGCATTTCTAAAACATATGGAATTAAGTACAAAATTTAATTCCATTTATATACATACACCAAAATCTTCGTTTCAAACTTGTATTTCAGCCACAATAAATGCTGTAAAAGCAAGCATATACCTAACAGAAGGTTACAATAACCTGTAGTTTCATACTTGTACCAATACCCCAATTCATATGCTTCTCCCATGAAAAATACTAAATACACCATCAGAGAAATAAATAACTTTTAAACTTCACTGCCACAGTTTTTCTTCTGAACCATATTCTCTGAAACATCTACAAACACAGGATCCAGCTGACAGTATCATTTCTATAAAATTTTAAAATCATTTCAATAATTGATTGCTATATCTAAGGATAAGACCAGCATTAACTTTTTAAAAAGTTTCTTAAGAAGCTCCCCATGAATATATTACAGCAGTGTTTGGTTATCATTATTTTATATCCACATTTAGTGGGCATGATTCGATGAATTACCCTATACTCACCTACAAATCAGAATTCCAGGTTTCTCAGGTATTCCTCAATGGTCAAAGACTTCCAACCTGACTCACTTCAATATAAAGTACCATATATACTCACTTATGATGGGATCCAACTGCACAGACCCAGATCTGTCATCACATAATGATCTGGCAGATCTGGGTCTGTGCAGTTTGTTAAGAGCTATCAGTTGAACAAAAAATATTGCCCCAGAACATTATGTGATGGCAGATCAGTGTTCTTTGCAGTAATTATCTGACTTGTAAGCAAATAAATGTGGTTCCTTTATCACAGAAGGATAATTTTGATTAGCAGATCTTTACCATTATTATGACAAATAATTGGGAAATTTGAAATTTCCTCTATTATAATGAGAAAGCTCCCTCCATTATCATGAGAAAATTTTAGAAACAGACAGCTGATGTAACAGATGTTTTGGTCTCCAAGTCTGCAACTAAGATTTAATAGTTTCACCCACACAAAAAATTCAAAAAGTTATTCACTGGTTTTTCATGAAAATTTCAGCACTTTATTTTGCCTCTTATCATGCAAAGGAAATGCAAGCTTAGTACCTTAGTGCAAGGACACACAGAAGCAGCCACCCTGGGCTGGCCTGGGTGGATATCAAACCCACAACTGTTAGCTTACGAGTAAAAAGCCATACAAACTGAACATGACTAATAAGGATATTGTCACTGGTGTCCAACTAATTTTTAAACATTTAATAATCTTGTTTTAAACTCACAGGCATGTAATGGAATCAATGTGGTAAAAGTTGTACAGTGATATTGTCATATAAGGCCAACCCTTCTGCTGGACAGTGACCTTATATGAGGGGTGGCCTCTCTAGAGGGAGATCACAGAGATGTTTCTAACAGTTGCATATAAAGTATGGAAGGTGTTACATAGTTTCAAATATTTAATATTTTCACCTAAAAACCTCAGGTTTGTTATGGAATCAATGTGATAAAATATTTATCAGTATTATTTAAAATAATTATGAGTAATCATCAATCATGGTGTAAAACCATGTTGTCAATAAGATGAGGTCACAAACATCTGACTTGCCACATGATCCACTGCTTTTTAATCTAATACCATTTCAAGTACATTTCAAAACTTAAGATAGAGAGAGAGAAGCAGCTTGTATATCAATATTACTTTATTGTGATTGGATGTCATCTTGACTTGAACTGAACAACTGTCATTCTCATCAGTTAGTTTCTGTCATCTGAAGAATTAACGATTGTAATAATAGCAAGTAATTTTCAAAGTGACAAACTCTGATATGTATGGAACACACAGCAGTAAGGATAATCAGATTACTTACCTACTTTCATGGAGTAAGTTAATTTATTACCATGTTGCAACAAATGTCATATGTTGAATTTAGAAATCAACAAATATTCAAGAGATCTGTAAACCCCATTATATCACTGTTAGCTTGGGGAGAATTGTCATTGCTGACCAGTGGCCACACTAAAGGAATGTCCAAAGGAAAACACAAATTCAATGGTGCCAAGGGATTCTGGCCATAGAAGGTGGTTGGCTGCTGGTTGTGGGGTCGTTTATGAGGGACTATTGTATTAATGTTATTTAAAATGTCATTTCAAGTAATGTGTTGAATTTTGAAACATCAGATATTCACAATTTTCCATCTCTAAAAGCCCATAAAGTGGCTTTTGGGGTAAATTTGACATTGTTTGCACCAATATGCCAGTCAAGGACTGTGTTGGTGGGGTGGCCATGATAAAAAAACCAGGATGTCACTTTGGAGAGGAGTGGAGATGTTTAAGATAGGGACCATTGATGTTATTTGATGAAACCAAAAAATCAAAATAAGTTAATACAAAGATCTTCATGAATAAAGAATGAGTGATTCATTCTGAAATAAATTTACCAAGAATTATGTTCTTGCCATTTGATCCACCCAAACAAAAAATGTCTTCATGAACAAGTACAGAAGGAGTGATTCAGTTTGAAATCATTGACGGAGTCGATTCCGTTATTTCATCTGATCCTTTTCAACACTCCTATTCAGTCATTAATTACTAGCAAACAAACATTGAAAGGAAGACTCATCACACATCCCAATACCACCAAAAAGCTGTTTGTTTTGTAATAATCCCCCAGATGATTGGAATTGATTTTAATGGAAAAACACATGGAGAAATCAATTACCAATTGATTCATGTACCAATCTAACCACATGCCAGTCCACACTTTCAACTGTGCCCAGACTTGCTCCTTTTCACAATTCTAAAAACAACTGAACTTGCATTCTAAGAAAGCAATGAAGAAATCATACTTTTTTGAAAAATTTAAGCTCTAGCTCCAGGAATTAAAAAGAAGACAGATGATGAATAAATGTTTCATCCAAGAACCAAAAAAATTACTTTTTTAATCAGTAGTCCTATTTATCTGCATCTATAGAGAATGATATGTATAACGAGCAAAATCCATACAAATCACTGCTCCAGTGGCCTAGGGGTTAGAGCATCCGCCTTGGATACAGGAGGTCATGTGATCAATCCCTGGCTGAGTCATACCAAAGACTTATAAAAATGGTACTAACAGCTGCCTTACATTAAGAGGTTAGTGTTAGGACTGGTCAGTCTGGTGTCAGGATAATGTGACTGGGTGGGGACATCATGCTACATGTCTGTGGCATGATGCCCCTGTCCTAGACATCACTATAAACTGCCACACTGAAGACATCGTAGCGATATGACTGAAAAATTGTTAAAGCTACATTAAAAAATCCAAATCACACACACACTCCATACAAATCATTGATCTTACTGGGAGATGACACAATATCTTTAGATTGCAGGGATTGTTTTTTTCGAGTGTGACTGAAATGGGAACCTTGGTCCATCATTTCAATTAAAATAGGCCTAAATGGGAAAAAAAAAATTTCTAACATTGGGAATTCTCCATACCTTGCAAATATTTTTCACTGGGAAACAGGCCGTTATTGGTCCACAATGACCCCATAAAACATGGCCCTAAATAGCCAACAGCCAAGGATTATCTCGAGACTAAATATCCAAATCTATCAAAATGTTTTTAAAAAATACGCAAGAAAATCAAATATGAGGCACAAGCAATGAAAGTTTGTCTCCTCCCTGATTAAATATTAAGTTACTGTATATACTCCCTTACAGGTCAAGCCCAATTGCAAACAAAATATACACCGATCTGCCATCACATAATGCAAAGATAGATCAGGGTCAATGTTGTTTGTTTTCCTAATTACTCCGAGCCAACATAAACCCAGCTATGCTGGTACATTATGCTAAGGTATCGATATGTTATCTAACAGGCAATGATACAAGGTCTTCTTCTGTTGATCTTTTAATTCACCAATCAAATTACAGCTTTCGTACTGATGAAAGTGAAAACTGGCATTCAGAACATCAATGCTAATAACAACTTGCCCTGCTACAGGCATGTGCAATCTACAAATCTGGTTTTATAGTTATATTTACATTATTATCCAGCCCATGACAGTAAGGAGGTTGAAAGAAATTTTAAACATCACTAGAACATGCACATGTATTAATGCCTAACAAATCTCCATTCTGTCAAAAATCTGTTGTTATCAGACCCAGTTTGCCTTAGTACCTTCACCCAGTTTGCCTTAGTACCTTCAGCCAATATATTGCCTTCTGATAGCAAACCATGATATGGAGTTCTCTCCTTCCTCTTCACTTTTTATTGCTTGTGAGAAATCATAACTCTTCCTTTTCCTTGGTTGATACTGATGTAATACTTCTTTGCAAATACTGTGATTAGCCATGAAATATTGCCTCCCTTAGCAAGGCCACCAGGTGTCACTTCTAAGAGATGGGGCAGTAATTGATTATTGACAATAACTTGTGCAAGCATGAATGGTTCTGCCATCAACTATAATTCTGACAATTTTTTTGCTAAACTGGATGAATACTCATGCAAGAAATCTGTAACTTTAACAATTTCTGTATATTTTTACTTATTTCCAATATTGTGCTGTGACAGTGTTTATGATATATTAAGAAACTTAAATTTTCTATAGCATTTATAAATATTTGTTCTCAAGATCTTGAATGAAATAAAATCTTGTCTAATTTAATATAATGACTAAACTGATCAACTCATAACTACAAGTTAATCCTCCTCATTGTTGATAAATGTTTAAGTTGATTAATTCATAACAACAAATTAGTTCTCATCATTGTTGGTAAAAGCTAAACATGGATTAGAATCAAATGCAACACAAATGGATCTGAGACTAAAACTGCTTTCCAAAACTAAAAAATATCTGTTGCAAAGAACCATATTGCTTTTTCTGACTTACAGTTCAGGTCATCCAAACTCGCCTCTATTGAGAATCTACTTCTACCTTTCATCTCATAGTCTAGCTTCCATTACTTCAACAAGGAAAGAATATATGTTCCATTAATGGCACATTACAAACCTACAAGTGTTTAATATAACCAATGGATGACTGGAGATCACTGATCAACTGGTCTCAATGATTATGACCTTTGCTCAATGTATGTATTCTTGAAATGAATTTATTACAGAGAAACCATTAATTTCTAAAAGACTCCATGACAATGGCTTGTATGCTTTAGACACCAGAATCTAAAAGAGTGCAAGCCACATACAAACTGACTGGTCCAGGAACTTACAGTACAAAATAGTTATTCTGCAAAACCTATTTTCCTTCGAGTCACAATAAATCTGACCTATCACCTTTGACATCCATATCAATAAGCCAAGTCACAATAAATCTGACCTGCCACCTTTGACCCCCAAATCAATAAGCCAAGTCACAATAAATGTTATCTTTCACCTATGACCTCCAAATCAATAAGCCTCTTCGATAACTTAAGTGCAAGCATTCCACAAACCTTGGTCAAGGTACATGGTCAGCTACAATTACCTTGATCTTCGACCTTTTCATCCCACAAACAACTTTTTTTTCTTACTCAAAGTTGCAAGTCCACAAACTTTCATGCCAGTACACTGATGAAGAGTAAAAATTGTTTGCAGAAACCATTTTCTTCTTTCAGTCCATGTGATATTGCCTTTGAAAACTGAACCCAGAAGTCAACAGGCTTTACCTTTATCCCAAGCGCAAGCTATGCAGAGTATGCCTTTCAAAACTGCCATGAATATCCACATCACAAAAACAAATATCAACACCAGCAGAGCTGCCAACCCTCCAGACTCACAATTAGTGAAAAGAGGGATAAAAATTAGTAAATTTTGAACACAATTAGTGAAAAATTATACCATGACACTAGCTCCATCAACTTTGATGGTAAGCACTGCATTATATGGAAATCTCAAAATAAAACTAAAACATGCTGTTTATACTGATTACATGTACAAATTTATCTTGCAGCCAAATTTACTGATATACACAAACTTCATGCTATTTTTCATGATATGATGCTGTAGCAGACTTTAACTTCCTCAACTGGACTATGATATATTTGATTTCAAAACAGTTCAGGCTTCTTGTCCGCTGTTTAATTTTGGTGACTAAAATTGTTAAAAATTTTCAGCACCTAAGGAGGCATAAAGTTTGTCTTATTTTTCCAAACAAAAGAAAATACTCTTTCACTGTCACTGTTGCTGTTCTCCACAGAGAAAGACAAGTTATAGTCAACAAGAAAACTCACAAACAATGCTTCATCACTGGTAGCTTGCAGACTTGAGTAGGTGGCTTAAAGTAGTCCAGAGCTGAAATCTGCTGTGTGTGCTCTTAATTTTCCCAATATCTGTATGCTTTTTGCTAGCAGTGTGCTTTTTCACATCATTCTGCCACGTGCCCACATATATATTATTATAAAGTACATGTATGACAAGTAAACTGTAAACAACGATACAAGCACCTGTGTACATTCCCAATTCTAAATTTCGCAGCACACTACTGTGCAAAAAGCATAATGTCCATCAATGTTTCATGGCTGACTGCAAGACCAATTTTTTGTGTACTCCAATCTATACTTCACTTTTTATGGAATACATATCTTTTCCCTTGGAGATGAAAACATTTTAACTGTAGTGTAGCTAAATTACAAAACAGTATTAATCTAGAAGACGAAATGTCGAAAGATTAACAATCAGTGGTGTCGGCGCATGCACGTCAAAATATGAACTCAAGCAAATTACGACATATGCTAAATTTTCAATATCCCAAAAATTTCCCCAGTCGAAAAAGCTGTCTTCATTTAGTATTTGTTTTAAAAAAATTACAGTTGCTACAAGTATGTACATGTGCCATTTTTTTTATAAAAAATCCAGTTGGGCCCTGGTTTTGTTCACAAGCATTTGTAAAACTTCTGTTCTAAATATAGATTATATACTTTACAATGCTTGCTACAGGACAAACTAACAATTGAATATAGTTCTACTAACATAGCGACTAGCAATATGGGGCTGTTATTGGCATCAGTGACCATTGCTGTTATTTTGACTAGCACTTAACAGAATAAAGTTATTTTATTCCTGATTTAAGCCAATTGGGAATTCAGGAATTTGTGAATTTTTGCATGCGGCGTGAATCCGTGAATCGCTATCGATAGTCATGAAATTCACGCCAAAATCATGAGGGTTGGCAGGTCTGCACTAGTGACCTTTACTTTATCCTCTTTAACCACGACTACCGTGCATATTCTACATGTGGAATGCAAATTGTTCTAAACTCTTGGGACACATAAAAAATAAGAACAAAGTTTAGTATTGTTCCTGATTCCTTAGCTTTATAAGGTAAAGCTGTATGCCAAAACTCATAAATCAGACTTACGTACTTGTCACAAACTGCCACTGTAGTGCCATAGTCATCAAAATCCATACTACCATTAACCATACTGTCTTTAAAGGATCAATGACCATGGACCAGTTCTATGGTTTGTATCTTTTATCTGTTGTGACAACCTATCATCTATCTATTCACCTTAATACACCTGTTACATCCTTTTCTTTATGGAGATGGTCCATTTATTATGTCTGTGATGAGTGATTTACATTTTGGCCTTTGGTTGTAAATCATTTTATTGAGTAAGTGTTATCATAGCTAACATGTAGTAGTTTGAGAGAGAAAAAACTAATTTTAATAATGTAGCATTTACCTGTCACTACTGCTTTGCTTGCCTTATGAGACATTAAATCCCCTCATCTGAGCTCACAATTTCAACCTACCATTTTATGGAATATTCTAGAAATCCAAAACAGAGAGAAACCAAAACTTGTCTGACAAACATTTCATTGGCTCAAGTGGAATACTTTTCTTCTTTGACATCAACCCAGACTATGCTTGAGTCATCAAACAGGCAGATACATTTAAGTATTACATTATTAAAAATATTTTTACTCCCTAAAAATACTAATAGCAATAATAAATTACCTATTACTACTGTCTTGCTGACTTTGCCAGTTTAGACAGAGGCACATGGCCCACACAAAAAAAGTATCAAAATAGTACAATTGCCCTTTCAGTTAGGGTGTCCATTATCACAAGATGGCTTGCTGCCACTTTTTGTGCCATAACTTTTGAGTCCATGGAAAACATGCCTGCACTCTGGGGTGCTGAAAAATAAAGGTAAAATGAGGACAACGTAGTGTGTGAAGGCCAATGAACAGCTCCCACAATATCCTCAAGTGACAAATGACTAAAAATGGCCCATGAAGAAGCACCAGCCTTACTTCATGGTCTTTAATTATCATAAAAAAAAGGTCTTTCTCAGTGAAGGACTGATAGGCTCTTCTGATAGTGAGAACAATCCAGCTGCAAACAAGACAAAAGCAGAGCCCTTAATATTTAGGAACATATGTTTCTTACCTCTTCTGCTCCCTTTTCATGTTGCCAAATAGAACTGTAATGGCCCCATCTGGTAGAAGTCTATCTTGATCATCCCCATCACAGGTATGACTGAGAAAAGAGATCTTTATAGTGGGTGGGGCTACTGAAAGGAAGCGGGTTTTTGCCCAAAAAAAATTCTGTTGATAAAGGACAGGAAAAACTCGTAATTGCCACTGACCCATAATCAACCTATTCCTATAGAAGAGGCAAGAAGCACTCTCCTTCTTGCAGACACTTAGGACTGGAGAAAAATGGTTTTGAAGGTAAGGTTATCAAAGGAAGCTTCACCCAGCTATTCAAAGAGGGGTCTTAACAAAGTCCACAACATGCACAAGAGATTCTGTTTAGGAGTCATGAGCAAGATACCAATCTCTACAACTCAAAAATCATAATAAGATCAGAAAGACAAGGGTCTGAACCAATAGCCAGACCCCTAAAGAACTTCAGCACAATCAAGAAAGCTGTGCTATATCCCTTACAAGCAGAAACTGTGCATTCTCCATTTTCAAATGAGAAGAGAAGAAAGTTTATCACTACACTCAGAGAGGGATAGCTAGGATTAATGTGTTTCCTACTGCACTGGTTGCAAAAGATTCCCCACTCTGCATGGTAGACCCTGGCCTGGCCTGGATTATGCAGCTAGTAACCTTGATCAAAAACTTGTCCTGGCGGATAGATTGATCAAAATGAGCCAAACATGAAGGTTGATGAGACCTGTGGTACAATATCAGGTCCCTCTTTTTAAGTAATGTCCTCGGCTCGTCTGCAAACAAAAATGAGCAGATCAACGAACAGTGATCCTTAGGGCTACAGAGGGATTAACAGAATGAGCTAAGCAATGGAGATCTTAACTTTGTGTAGCACTTCTAGAATTATCTTGAAAGGTGAGAAGTGAACTGACAATCCCACCTTAGACTTGAGGCATCCACTGCCCAATCTCCCTGATCTGGGAATGGGGAGATCTAAAAGGGAACCCAGTTGTTCAGTTGCATCATGAACAAGTCCACAAAGAGTCTCCTCCACAGTCTGAACTGGGACTCCATTATGGAGTTGTGCAGAGATCATTCCATGAAGACAACTTTGCCTCTCCTGGACAGACAGTCTGCCAGAAATTTTCTTGCCTGGATTATGCTCAACATGGATGGTAATCTCTAAGTGGCTGCAAAGCTATGGAAGTTTCAAACCTTAATTCAAAGAAAAGGAGCATTTGTACCTGCTTGTCACCTGAAGTAAGCTACTATGAATGTGTTGTCATCACACAATGACTCCTTGGCTTACACACCCCTGTATTGTTAAATTTAAGTCTTCCTAGGAGAACCAGGTCTGCCGCAGACTTCAAGGTCCCCAGCAAGTACAGCTGTAGGCCAAAAAGGTATGGTCTGAAGCACTGCCAAAAAGCTGGGATTCTGTCTATCCTGTCCAACAGAACACAAATTCACCCTAGGATAGCGAGGAAATTCATCCCCATGTAAACAAAATCCTGAGAAGGAATCATATCTGATTTCCCCAAAATCAAAACAAGTCCTAGTCAGATCACAATGGACCAGTGCATGGTTCCCATGCTTTTCTAAAGATAAATTTCCAGGTCATTTCCAGGGTTTTTCCAGGATGAAATTAATTTTTTCAAGGTTCAGATATGACCATTACTGAATGGTATTAAAGAACATTTTAGATTATAAAACATGCATTTTCTAAATCTAAAGATGTTTCTATTTCAAGACACTCCAAAATATCTAAGTCAGAATAGATGATCATGTACAAAACCATAAAATGTACCACACAAAACAAGTTGGACTAGATTCCTATAAATTGGCTTGCAAAGTCATTTCAATGTACGGAATAAACATTCTAACTTTACTTGCTGACATGCATTATCTTGCTACATGGAAACAACATAATGAACATAAATTAGTTTTGCTTGCTTTCAAACCTTTAATTCTAAAGAATTCTAAAGCAGTATATATATATGCATGTTATACAAAGTAGGCTTTTCATATCAGAGTATGAAAAAACAATAAATGCAAAGTATTAGAATCTTATCTTGTAACGAAGAAAGTTCAACCCTCAATTAATCTGTACCAATAAAACCCAAACAAGATTTTTCAAACAACCTAAACTCCTTAAGAGGATTTGGTTAAAAATCCATCATTTCAAAAACATTTACAAAAGGGTTGATTTAAATTTTGACAATAGACTTTCAAAATTATATATTGTTGTACAAACAAGGACTGCATTTTCTGTTAAACCATGTCTTGTAATTCGATAAACCAGTCCCCAAACCTGTATTGATACAGGGACTCGTATCTTTGTTTAATATATAATAAAAATGATGACAATTTCCCATTTCTCCTGCGTCCTATTTAAGATTGGAAACCAATGCTTCAAGCTATATATCACTGTGTAATAGTTTCACACCAAAGTTCAACTCAGAGATTCGACATTTTTGACAAGAAAGTTGTCTTAAAACGAATAGCAGTCCATTTTCTAATCCAGGTTTCCTCCGAATATTCCCATCCCATTTTTTACATTTGGACATTTAGGTTGGGGTGTGGGGTAAACAATTGCATGTCAAAATTTGTAATTTGCCGCCACCGTGCAGAAGTGGCATATGGTAGTCGCTTACCAGCAGTCCTAGCAAATTTAAGTGATCTTATATCAACTCGTACCTGCATGAAATCGATAGGAAAATGGTTTATTTTCTCAGACATGGCAAGTATTATAATCGTTATGTATTTAATCCACAGACAGACTAGGCGGAACTTCAGCATAGATGAAACCTGACCCGATACTCGCCATTTGTTGAACTAGTCACATGACTTCCAAAATCTTAAACAACAACATTGGAAGTCCAATAGTCACGTGATATCAACTCAATTATATTAAATGAAAGTAAGATACCTTTTGTAAAAACCAGAAGGAACCTATAATTGTCAATATATTTATTTCAAGAACAATGACAAGAAACCTGTTGCTGTCACAGCAATCTGTCCAGTCCGATTCATCAAACGGAGAGGATATGACGTCGTAGTCATGTGATACAACAAAACCCTGGTAGTTGTTCTCTGAATAAATATAGAGAACTTTGTGTTCTTTCAGGTTTTTTGGGGGTTTTTTTTCATTACAACTAGTATACAACTTTCAAATAATATTTTTTATTTTTTTCTACAACATTTGAAATGGGTTATTATTTGAGAACACGTAACTACTAGATTTATGATGTCATGAACATGTGGGTTGTGAGATACGTGTCCTCGTGCGTCTAGCAATGCAAATCGCAGGTACCAGGTCAAATTTTATCAACACCTTAGTTGTATCTTGTCTTTCAGCAAATTAAAGACATAACGATTTTAATGCAAGCAATTTCTGAGAAAATAAATAATTTTCATATCAATTTCATGCAGGTATGACTTGATTTAACAACGTTTAAGTTTGCTAGGCCATCTGGTAAGTGGTTACCCTTTGCTGCCACCATTTTGGCCTCTATGATGCTTGACTAGTTTTCATACATTCCATGTCAGAAAAGATATGGAAATCGAGCTGTCTGTCAAAAAGGTCTACTAGACGAATGTAATCCACTGAGCGACTGGATTGACTCAACAAATATGTTAAGTGCAAGCACCCATATGATCTATACTGCAACTTTCAAATATTCTGATCAGACCTCGATAAATTTAACTCGCAATCATTTCAGTCACAACTCAATTACGTAATGGTTTTGAGCTTCAGGTGGTGGCAGAAAATTCCCGGGTTTTTCCCCGACTTTCTTCAATATTTGCAAAATTCAAGGATTTTTCAGTCGGGAAAAAATTATGAATTCTCCCGACTTTTTCCCAATTTCTCGGTAGCAAGACAGATCTTGCAAAAGACAGTCTTCTAAGGCCATTGTAGATCATCCAGTCATCGAAGTACTGGCAGATGGGGAACCCCTGAGCTCTCAGATGGGTTCTAACAACTCCCATCACCCTGGTGAAAGCTTCAAAAGCAGAGGTTAGGAATAACATCAAAGCTGAAAATGGAAAACCTCTCAGTCAAGGCAAAAGTGGAGGTATTTCCTGTGAAGAGGGAAGATAAATGAAATGTGAAGGTACAGATCCAGAAAGTCCATGGAGACTGCCCAATCACAAGGCCTTATGGTGTTCTAAATTGAGGCAGTAGTCTCCATCCTGAATGGTTCATCCTTAAGAAATGTGTTTAGGACAGAAAGATCAATGATAAGCCAAATATTCCATCTTTATGGAGAAAAGGAAAATGTGGGAGTAGAAAGATGGAGACTTGTCATTTACTCCAGGCTATATCTTTCCCTTAGTAAAGAGAGGACTCATGTATCTTTTGTTAAACATCCAAAAATGAGGACTTGCTGAGCAACCCCAGATGTCCCAAGAAGAGAGATACATGGCAGAAGAGCATTCAAGTTCCTAGTGCCTACCCTTTTCCCTTGTTTAAAAAAGGAAAATTCCACAGGCCTCCTCCTTTGACCCTTCTTTCTGCCATAGTGAGCTAAGGAAAAGGGATAGTAAGGCCTTAATTGAAGTAACATACTTATAACGAATTACAATGAAGGCTCAGAGGGGTAGTCAGGATGAGGATGCTTTCTAGCTGGTTTTGATGGGCCAAAAGTGGCTGTGAAGGATTGGTGCTGATGGATTCAGGTCTCAAGATGTCACAGATGGAAAGATGGAACGAGACTTCCAAAAAGAGTTTCCACCTCCAACAGAGCAATCCTAATTAGGCTCCTACTGTGATCCAGTAAGAACTCAAAGACGTGCCCACAGCAATGTCTCTGTAGGAATGAAGTCACTCTGCCAATAGTGCAGATAAAACAAAAGATGTAGATCTGTGACCTGCCACATCTGAACTCCTCCGAGACTAAGGTATCAGTATCTATGCTGACAGAAGATTCATTACCCTGGAATGGATGTCCCCACATCTGAGAGGGATTGTAAAGGAACATAGGAAAGGGGCTGCAAATAGAATGTAGCATAGTGGATATTGACCCAATCCTTGTCCCCATGCTGTGGATGAAACTCCAATGACAGGTGACAATCATCACTGGTGACCAGTCAGGTAATGATAATCTGATGGACAGACCTCTTCAGACAATCCTGGGCAATACCACTGCTTTCCCTTTTCTGAAACACATGATCTTGTCTATTGCACCTTCACTGGGCTGCCGATTATGACAGAGTACTGCGACTCCTTAGATATAACATTCCTCTACTCCATGAGAGAGACATATCCCATATGCTCCCGATATCAAACAGTGCCTGCAGTAATGGAGGTTTGTGACTCTAAATGAGCTTTAATCCCTCAGATTCATGAGAGACAGATCCCATACCCTCCTGGGATGAAGAAGTGTCAACCATTATGGAATTCTGTGGCTCTTCTGACACAATGTGTCCCTCAAATTCACGAGACACAGATTCCATGTTTCAGGGATCAAGGAGTAATTTGGTTCCATGTTCTCCTTGGACTGAGGAATTGTGTTCAAAGTCCCATAGGACTAATGAAACTATCCCAATGGGGGCAGTACACATTTCTAAGTAAGAGGAAGATTCCATATACTCCTGGGATTGAGGAGACAAGGAACCCATACTCTCCTGGAACTTAGGAGTATAAGGGTGTGCTGAGTCTCATACAGGTCACAAATATCATCAGGCCATAGACAACAGAACAGGCAAAAATGCCCCTTTGTCTGCACTTGGTGCAAGATAAACATGATGAGTTTGAATCCCGCTGGTCTTTCTTATGCCCACATGTCCACACATTTTGCAACATTCCTGAAAAGAAGAGTATGTAGTGCCAGATCTCTGAAAGAAAACATATTATGTAATTATTAGATTCTGATGCAGTGCAATAACATTATTTGATACGCCAAATTAATACCACCTAAATAAGTACTTACTTGAATACTGTATAGACTGACAGACTATAAACTGAATGTACTACATAAGTACTTAGTAATTAATCAGTTTCCACAATTGATAAACAAAACAATTAAGGGCAATGCCAAAGCAAGTAGTATAGATTACAAATTCTCCAAATTGATAAATACAAGGTTATTAAGATTCTGGAACCACAAATGGGTAGTAATACTTATCCTGGGCAAAAATGTAATCAAGTACTGCCAAAGCAGGTGTTACACTAACATCCCTGATTTACCACATGAAGAATAACAAAGGGTAAGTGAAAGGGGAAGAAAAGTGAAGAACATCACTAGATGAACATGGTACAATAAAGTACCTTAAATTACCAAGAGCACTAAATCAAAATCAATTAATGCAAGGATTGAGCAGATATTCACTCAGTTAAAATTAGTAAATGATAATAATTAGCCAAAAACAATATTTAAACACATAAACAAAAGCCCCAAGAGTGAATTCAGCACATCTTGGCATTACCAGCATCTGACATGGATAGGGAGAGTCTCTACACCAGGCAATGACACTTAATCAGGATGGTTGTACATTCTCTAGATTCCAATTTTCCAGAATGTTCCATATAATGGCAGGTTATAAACCTGGATGAGGGGACTTCATGCCCTGGATGGTACACAAGGCTATAATAGCAGGCAATTTACCGACAGGACAAGTAAGGGTATGTAATAAATGACTTTGCAATTCATACGCCATAATGCCAACAGACATAGACTTCAATAAAAATTATGTTTATTATCAATGGATTGATAGTGCTATACAAATTTTTATATATAAATGCAATACTACTTTAACATGATATTGTAATAAAAGCAAAATATATGTACAGTAATTATGGGCAGTTTTCCTTTTTGAATTTCGACTTGAAAACTTGTTCTCCAAAACAACAGGTGCTGAAATTATTACATGTGCATATCAGAGTTCATAATAATTCAGTCACAATAATTTGTCAATTTTTGCAGCAAATATTATATATTACACTTTTCTCTTTTTTGAAAAATTCACTTAAGTAAAACAAACAAATACATCAACTAGATGCGAGTAGTCACATAAATTCACTTGTCTTTTCCCTCACTAGACACAACCTTCTGATATTAATATGCCAGTCTTGCTCTTTTTCCAGCTTGGGGGAAGATTTCTTTTGGTTTTCCTTTTTGTCACCAATGAGATTTCAGCTCAGATTTCGATCTTTTTTGTTCCTTTTCAACCATGTTTTCTCCTTCCAAGCATCTCACTGTATTGGCTGTAATTTGTGCTTCTGACATGACATTTCTCTGCATGCAGTTTGTTTTGGAGATGCTGCTCCAAACTCTCCCAACTTTAGCATAATTAGAATCTAACAAAGATAATAAAAAGCCAGTTTTTATCATTCAGTGTGTTTATGAGCTGACCAACTACATTTCCATCAACTTTTCATTTGAACTACTTATATTTCCATACATTTTTCAAACCTTTATCCAAACTTTTCTATCCTGGTCTCCCTCCACGGTTTGCAAGCATGTTTCTTTCTTCCCATTTTTCCATCAGTTTCCATTACACAAAGATTCACTGGATGAGAACACTCTTTAAATATAATACTTCATGAATACTTGACAAGATTATTGCAGAATGGGACTGAACAGACCCTTTTTTAAAAACTGAATCAGAGATATAAAAACAGACGATATAAAGAATCCAATTTTTCTTGCTTTAAAATGGGGAAAAATCTGATATTTTTGTTTTTCAAAATATTTTTTTAATTTTTTAACTACTTCATTTTCTGCTTGATTTTATGTTGATCTCATTTAAATACTGTTTCTTGGGGAGGAGTCATTCATATTTTGCTTCCTCTGACATTTGTATTCAAAATAAATTTGCTTTTGCAAGTGGTGTTTAATTTTTTTCATTCTGTTGTATTCATTTTCAGTTTACATTTGTTTGCCAATTCAAAATTTGCTTGTTTCATTTGATGTTTTTTTGTTTCATTTAACTTTAGTCCACTGCAGCCATTATCAGCTTGCTTTGATTTATTCTCATAGTTACAACTTACAGCTTTTTGTCCATTTTATTTGTGCCTCATTTGTTTTCTTTCCAACATTTCTCCATTTGCCTTGAATCTTTTAGTTTACTACCATGCTTGCTTTTCTTTTCTAGGTTTTCTTGCTTTATTTCAAATTTACTTAAAGTAATTTCACATTTTTGGGGAGTGATGGACTTTCATAGATGGGCTTACTTCTGGGAAAAGGCTTTTTCGGAGGTAAAAAATTGCCCCCCAAAAAAGCAGGATGGGCTTACCATAAAGCACAGACATATATTACAGCTGTATTATTAGATTAAACAACTACTAAGAATTATGCATGCCTCCCCGCACCCTCACCCCCACCAATGATGATCCAGAACCATCTGCACGTCTTGAATAAATAAGTCCATCAATGGAAAACTCATGACTAATGTTTAATACACAATAAAAGGATGACAAGCAGCCAAAATACTGAAGGCAAATATTCCTACATTCTATTTTCTCTTTTTCTTTGGCTGGAAACAATGTTGGTGGTCATCTGTTCTTCTCATTTATTTCTTTATATATTGGGAGGGTGGTACAGCTCCAATATACATGTACACAAGAAACATCCTTTCTTACCAGTGGTTTTGCAACAATTTTTTTTTTTTTTTAAAATCGCATCAATACCAAATTCTGGAGGGCTTGCATTCTGGGATTTTCAAGTGAACCAAGAACTCTACCTAACTGAAGCTTTCTTGACACTGAGTAGTTTTAATGGAGATATTCCAATATGATCTCTATTGATTTGTGTTCTGCAACTTGTCCATACATCTCCCCATTGTTTTCAAAGGCCATAAAGCATCACAAGAATGCTTATTCCATCTGATTCAAACAGCACTAGCAGCAACCATCAGTAATATATATTACATTAACTCATTTCTGGAGTACATGGTAATGTGACACATCTATACACGTACTTCATTTCATAAACAGCACCCTATCAATCCTTGTCAGCAGTCAGTTCTTATAATGGTTCTCAGAAAGCATATCTTTTTAAACCTAAATTATATGTTTGCCTTTAGCAACTTTCAATTATTTGTGTGTGTGTGTGTGTGTTTGTGTGTGTGTGTGTGTGTGTGTGTGTGTGTGTGTATCATTTTAACGTAGCTTTAACAATTTTTCAGCTATATTGCTATGATGTCTTAAGTGTAGCAGTTTATAGTGATATCTAGCACAGGGGTATCATGCCACAGACATGTAGCCTCATGTCCAATCCAGTCACATTATTCTGACAGCTGGCCGATCAGTCCTAGCACTAACCTCTTAATGCTGAGTGCCAAGTGAGGCAGCTACAAGTACAATTTTTATAAGTCTTTGGTATGACTCAGCAGGGGTTCGATCCCACTATCTTCCGCATCTAAGGTGGATGCTCCAACCACTTAGGCCAATAGAGCAGTCTTTCAATTAAGTTCAAAGAGCAAAATTCAGTATCAACCTGTAAACGCATCTTTAAAAAAAAGCACATCAGCTGACATTATCATTTCCAAGAAAACTCAGTATAAAAATGTACAAGCAATTCAACACACTCTAATAAATACTAGAGAAATATATTATTATTGTTGTAAAAGTAGATGATTAGAAGATGTTCATTAAGACATCTGCTCCAACTTAAACTATTTTTAGAAATGGCCTAAACAGCAAACTTTTGGCAATAGAATGTTTTTTGTGGCAGTTTGCTTTGAGTAAAGAAGTGAACTACTTTAAATTAATTAAATATTCTGAAATCAAAGTTTGAAAAGTGCAAAATTTTGTGTATTCTTGACAAGAATTGGCATAAAGTCAGTAAAGCAGTTTTAAAAATACTTATGATTCTTTATGCCAAAAAATACTGTTTTTAAGTCCTTCTACCACATGTTTTATAGTCTAAATCTACTGCTTTTAAAAATTAAAAGAATTTCTTTTTTTAAAAAAAGATATTTTAAAAAAGCCAGAACACTATATTTTTGATATGTTCTATCTACACACCACACAAACCAGCTAAAACCAGTGTACTGGTGACCCAAAATATTCCACTAGTACAATGGCTGGTGCGATGATACATGGCAGAGCAATTAGTACTAATATTAGTACCCCTGCATTAACCATGTCGAGGCTTTGACATCACAACTACAGAGCAATAAGATTAGAATTGTCAAATAACGGTTGACATGTACATAATGAGTTCTTAATTGATTGCCTTGCAGTTGGAATTTGGGAATTTTAAAGACAAATGCAGGATTTTATTTAAGTGTTACAAGTAATAAAAATAATAAAAGGCAGTCATGATGTCTTCTGATTCTTTGATGAAAACTGGCCAATCTTTGGTAGAGGCTAAACAAGATGGGGAGACTGACAATAATAAATGATTTTGTCCAATACAGTAAATTATTTTGATATTTTTGTAAGTTTAATTGTTATTCTCTTGTTCAAGATGCTTTACGAGGTATATTTAAGGACAGCTCTTACACATTTTGTTCAATCTGTGACAAAATGCCAAAACATGTACTTTTATACAACGCTAAGAAACCTCTGGCTAAGAAATAGTACAAGTTCAACTAAGCTTGGATATCAGAATTTAAGCATCTGCAGGCTAATAGTAAAGGTCCTGAGTTTGCATTGCGTGTTTCAAAGGTATGCAACTATAACATGAACAATTCTTCCATTTTCAATAATTAACAATATACTGACTCGTATTAATTATTTATGACTGTAACGTTGCCATCAGAATCTGTATCTGATTTATCTTCAAAACTTGCTGTTTTATTATACTCGTCTTCATTAGCTAAAGTTCCAATATGTTAACCATATCTATTAACCCTATCTATACCTTGGCAGATCAAGCAGATATTTTAATACTTTGCCATAGTGACATTTATTCAATTTCATGAGTTGCCTCCCTCAGTATGTTAAATGCCAACTAACCAATAGTGTGTAACAGCAGTGCTTTGTATATCACCTGAAAATGGTCAAGGCATTTGATTTTAAAAGGATACTTTGCAAGTTTAACATGGAAAGTGTGACTACATACCACAGAGAAGCCATTACACGTGTATTTGAGTGAAAGGTATTTGCTTATTTATTAGTCCATTCAAGCTGTGTGCTCCTGTTGTCACGATCATGTAGGAATAGTGTTTAAATTTGAATAATCTGATTTGATTGGATGCGGTGGCTTATTGCCACATTCAATGAGATTCAGAGACCCAAAGCACAGAAATATCTGCACAATCCCCTGAGGTGTAGATAGGGTTAACATATCAGAACCCTGACTAGTGAAGATGTATTATACTATGAAAAGAATACTTATTACGAAAAAATAAAGCACTTATTTTCTTTTCAAACCCCTTGAAGAACTTAAAAAAGCTAATGGTTTAGAAGTCACTGTACTGATAAAAATTTGTAAATCTACTGGTTTGAAATCCTGGTTCTCTCACATGTATGTTACTGCAAAGACAAGTTTGAAACTTTATAAAGTTTTGCAACATCTCTTCACTGTTCTCTAGTAAAGAAGAACAATCTCCCCGAAAATTGGGCCATCTCAACGTTACTCAAGTTTATTTTCTCACAGAAAATGAATTTCTTGTGCTAAAATTTTCCTTGGTAATATTTGTTTTATTTCTGTTAAAGTACCTACCTTGAACTGTCAAAATCAAGAACCAGATAAAGCAAACTTTTCAAGTATTATCATCAGAGGCTTCAGACAGAGTACAGCTATAGATAAACTCTAATGAGGATCATGACCATCATTGCTGTATGCATACTCCACTAAAACAATCTGCAACTTTGGAAAGAATGACTGGAAAAGAAGTATTGCTTCCGGCAGGTTTGAGAAAAAAAGTGGGCCAGAGGGGTGATCATATTGTGCCAACCTCCTAATAAAATGAGACATCACTGACACAGCCTATTTTACCTGTTGTTTGCACGAAAAAAAATTTTCCTCTCTGATGCCTTCAACCATACTCTAACAGTGTGGCAATGTCAGAATCTTCCATTTCTGTGCCTTTGACAAAATTTAATCTTTCATGTAATCTTTGTGGATGTATTTGTTTTTCTTTGAATTTGAGATTTTCTGGAGCAATTCCTTGGAAGGAAATGAATAATTTTTATGAGATTTGTTTTTATCATTCAGTTATTTGCATTATTGGGTAACTTAAGTTACAACCATGAAGAAAAAAATAATTTGTACATCTAGTCTGGGTTTTTTTAATTCAAAATAAAAATAAAATTCATAGAATAGAAAAGTATCACAGGTCCTTCCTACTCAAAAACTCCAAGCACAGTTTAAAAAAGTTTGTTTTTCTCTACTCACAAAAAAATGCTACTAGTGACAAAACTTAAATTTGAGCCATGAGACACTTTAATGTTATGTTGTCATGTCACACCAAACTTTACTGCAAGTAACATGTACCTAAGAAAAAAAAGGCATTTATTTCCCAATGCCTTTTTTCTTCATGCAGGTTCATGTTAGAAACTGCCTGAAGACACTGACAATTTTCAAAAGCCATGCATCATTGATCCATTTCATTCCACTCTGACCCTTGGAATATGTAGCTAGTAAAAGTAGTATCTACTTCTCTGCTATCTGAGTGGATGCAGCTGAAAGAAATGGATCCAATCAGAACCCTTGTTACATCTGTCTAGCAAGATCGGAATTGTCATAAAAGCCACCATAGAAAATGACACAAGTCACATATACATTCTCCAACTTAAACATTTCAGACAAGTACTAATTTCGAGTCCACAGATACGAACATCCTCAAAGTCCACTTTGTGAATATCAAGAGCACTAACAGGTCATGTAATGTGCTCTCACTGATTCATCATATATGTGAGGTGCTGCCCAGTGGCTACAGCTGTCACTGGCAGCTGAGCAACTCAGCTCACATTCAGTACGTTATTTCACTCCTAATTTTTTGATGCATTTAAAATCGAATTATGCCGTTTCACAATTTGGTTTGAAATGTGCAATATTGACAAAGTTAAATATGAACACAACTGAAATACAATTCCCCAAGTGGTGAGAAGTGATGAGAAGTGATGAGTCGCTAATGCATGAGTCGCATTAGGACACAGCACAGAGGTGATAGACTGAAGGGTCTGTCGTCACTCCCGTGGCACAGTTGTTTCCTGCAGGTACTCTGTTTCCTATACCCCATTAAGGTGGTCTCTCAACACTATGCCTGTTTGTGTTGCAATTAGTGGTCACTGTAAATTTAAAATCTGGACACATCTTAACTCATTAACCCCTGCCACCTCTATTAACTCGTCATACTTTCCCATCCTCATCTCCCGAGTGCCACGATAACATGGCGCACTTTACCTAGCTTGTTTCCCGAGCGCCAAGTCTGAGTGGCAGTATTAGTCTAGGCCTGTATCCCGCACTACGAGTTAAATCGGCACAAACCATTGGTTGATTTCAAGCCATTTCCTAATTATGCAGGTATTTTAACCAATAAAATTTTAGCTTACATAGATAGAGCGAACATTGCCGAACAAAAGGAAAAAAATTTGATTTCAATAGCGGCAAAAATAGTGGAAATATTTAGATCAGAAAACGACGAAAATTATGAGAATCAGCCGCTGGGAGTAGAATTTTACTTGACAGACTCTGATGGAGTATTCACATGAGGTTAAGTTTGCAAGAAAGATGTCAAGAGGAGTTTCTGCTTGGTGAGTGTACACATTAGTTTACCGCGGAGTCAAGTGCCTGTGGTTTCTGCATACATAAAATGGAATGAATTTCATGTGTTGATAGTGTTAATCTTTCAGTGTGAATTCATAATGGATTTTTATGGATTATTCATGGCAAGAGAAACAAATTGGTAAGAAAATCATTTATTTTATCTTTATGCATCAGTTTTATTTCTGCATGTAGCATGAAATTTATACCATTATGTACATAATTTTATTGAGAACTGCTGTGCCAAATTTTAGCTTAAATGAAGGAACATAAATAAGAAAACAACATTTATTGCAAGTAGCAACCTCGGTAAAAATATGCAAGCCAAGTACTCTCAGCAAGTCTCAGGGATACAGGCACTGGTAAGGCTGACACTGCTCTAGGTGATCTCTCTGCACATATGCTGTAGGGGAATGCCTAGCTATTTGGCTCAGGGGTTAATGAGTTAAATGAGTATCAAGGCTGGGGACTGACCAGTTGATCACTCTGTCTTACCAGTTCAGGGTGCTCATCCATCCATCCATCCATCCATCCATCCACTGAAATTTGGCAACTGAACATTTAATCATGTTTTTCATATATTCATAAACTATTTATGTTTTTTGCATTTGGGTGGGGGGGTGTTAATTATTTTTCAAATGAATTATCCCACAATTTGAATGCATGCTGTCATATTATGCTGTTAGTAGTGAGTGGCCATTTTGAGTTCAGCCTACAATTTTATAAGAGACTGATCTTTAAGCTGTTTGTTTTTATTTTGCATCATTCATATGAATAACCTAAGAAAAGGAGGAGGGGGCATACCTACACAATTTATTCAAATCTCACAAAATATTTTGTCAGATCTCAGAAATGGTAGCTGTAACAATATCACAGACATGGTCTTGACTTGTATAATGAGATTAATAAATAGCACATAATAAAACCAAGTCTATGCTCCCTAATGTTTTTCTAATAACTAGTTTCAGCACTTCCACAATCAATTTTCTTACTCAGCATCACTTAATGACAAGCTGTGTAGATAACTGCCATGTAAAGCTATTCCTCTACTGATTCAGAGTGCAAATATCCCCCTGAGCAAACCGTGCCTTTGTTGTATCCATCTTATTTTTTCAGGAATTCCCAGCATAAAACTTATATTAATAAAATAATGATTGCTGTATTGATTTCCAAATGAGCTGACTCAACTGTAGTTTCAACCCAAATCTGGCAAGTGTTTAAACGTGCAGTATTTTATAATAAGACTACACATGAAGGTCTCAACTGTCAAGTCTATACTGGTATCGGGTAAATTAGTGTGTCCCTAAATTGCTGGGGAATTCTAAACAATTTAATCTGGGTTTGCAATATTCAGCATTAAACTGTACATGTTCTTTGGGTATATACAACAGTGCAAATTAAGATGACATAGCTGACAAGTTACATTAATGGATTCTGATAAAAAATTAAGGACACAAAAAGAGTACCTGACTGAGACGGGATCCAAATATGCAAATAATGGAAAAATAATTTGCTCAGTATAATAACGATACTTGTGACAATTAACCATTCTTGATTGATGATATCAGACCTGACATTCAGCCCATGGGAATTGTAGGCAATTTTTCAATATCGCTTGAAAACAATGGGCAGA
>JAECUM010002828.1:0-125387 GCA_016617855.1 Megalonaias nervosa
CTATATACAATATAATATTCCGTTTGCCACCTTTGTCATGCCAAAACATTTGCAAATATAATTTCTCCATAGTTATATTACTACAGTGTTTTATTGTGCTAAGTGATGTTTAAATGTTGCTTCTTTGCCTGGAATCAATTAAATATAAGCCTTTTGGGCTTTAACTTCGCGAACTCTGACGATTATGTCATTATAAACTAAATGCCAATAAATACTTCGCAATGGAGAACAGAAAGTCTTCTATTCGTTGTGAAGGTATAGTTGATACATTTAGGAGAACATAGAGCGGAATTGCAGAAGAGAAACGAGCACAGGGCAATGGGGCTGCGTCCAATCGCCTAATTTGTTTCGTCTATCTATTTTATTTTGGGGCTGAAATTTTAATACAATCTGTGAAAATTTCGTTGACTTACGTAATAAACATAATAGACAAAAGACAAATACATTTACCATTAATAAAGTGAGCCATACCTTAGGATTGATTGCATTAGTTTCTTCATTTCAGACTTGGTTTCGTGCCACATGGTGGCGCATATGTAGATCAGGGGCGTCACAGACGAGGCTTTTCCTTTAGCATCTACAGTTGATGTGCCTTCTATTGGGGACGAGGTGTCCTGATTTATGAACGAATTTTGTTATCAAGTAGGTTTTATTAGTGAGCAATCACAGATACATAAGTATAAACACACACACACACACACACACACACACACATACAAGAGCTTACACACACAGTCACTGTCTTAAGCTTTTGTGTGAACTCAATGAACCAACGTTATAATGAAGTTTCCCCACACTACCCCCATTCCTTCAGCCGGCAAAACTCTTACATTTTTATAGAATGCCGTTAAAATAACTAAAGTGAAAACGTTCGTACTTTTTGTTTTATTTCATATGCAAATAGATAATTCGTACTGATAACTCTTTTAGCTTTCGCTTTCTATATATTTTTGTTTAACTTACATTCCTTATTAAGTTTTATTTCTCCATTCCTCTGCAAGGAAGAGATTAAATACAAAGATCTCATGCACTTCTCTAATTCTTTAGACGCTCTTTTTTCAATATCATGTTTTGTCTTTATGAGAAACTCACATTTCATCGGTATTTAAATTCCTTGGTTGCAGAATGTGGCACAATATAACATTGTTTTTTCATTGGGTCTTCTAATTTGTTTTTTATACTAGCTACAAAATCAATAAAAAAAACTGGTACCCGACATATGGGTGGTATCATACTCTAGATGTCGCTCACAAGAGATATCCACAATCTGTAATAACATGACCAAAACGCTACCTAGCGATCGCAAAATGAAGACTATGGAATAAGTATGTCTAAGCATTATGTTTTGTTTAGCTGTCCCAGATTGAATAGTAGCAGAAACAGTAGTAGAACTAGCAGTAGTGGTAGTAGCAGTATAAGCAGTTAACGTACTAATATTATTGACTGGTAGTAACGGATCATCATCGTCACAGTCATCATCACCATCATCATCATCATCATCATCATCTTGATGATCAGTATGTTCCCCTTTTACACGTAAGATAGACTTAACCGTTTTTACTTGTTATTGTTATTTCCTGCGAGCTATAAAATGTGGTTCCCTTTGCTTTATTTTTCATGGGAATGAAACCTCAAGTAGGCCATCACAATTTAATTTTCTCCTTAAGTTCTTTTTATGAGCTGATAGATATGTTTAAGAAACATTACAGTATACATCTAATTTGATAGCACTAATTCAAAGTTCTCATAATTCTACATTTAACGAAATTAATTTAGTCCTGAAGGAGCAATAGCAGTCACCCCTAATCATCGTGTTACCTGTTTCCTAATAACTGGATGATGTGCATATTATGCGTAATTTTTAATTCATTTTAAAAGAAAAGATATTTTAAAACTTCATAAATATGCGGAAATGATGAAAATATGTATTTTTCTGTATGACTCCTAATACATAATGCATAATTCCTTATATTAATTGAGCAACTCAAATTTTAACCCACCCTGTCGTGAAGTCAACTGAGCTAAGGATATGAATCCGAGCCCGTCACAAATTAACCGTTAGCATTGCTATTTTTAACTTTTTCCCAAACCCTCTAGCCCAGTTTTAAATTTAGCAGCAATGGTTTCCATTCAGTGGTCTTAGATAATTTTGCTTGCTAAGGGGAAACCACCACGTATACAACTTCGAGCATTTCTGTCAAATTGACTTAGCCATTTTGATGTTGAAAGCAGGCTATCGACGAGGTTCTTCTAGAATCTATACCATAGCTAGAGAGCGATTTGGATACAATTACGTTTCTGCTGAGCGTTTCTAAAGTTCGAAACAAATCTGCTCAGTTCTCCTTGAGGAGTCAAAATATGTTTTCTACGTAGTTGCAAAGGAAACCACATCATTAGTATTTTGATACCACAACAAACATGATTTGAAAGGACCATCCTAATAAAACTCTTACCCAGACTGATAAACTGGATCAAGTTGTCTTGAGATAGGTTAAAATTATTTTAAATAATTCTTACGGAAGGAAGTGGGTTTTTCTCTAATTCAGATGAGCGATTTTTCTTTCAAATAGAAACAATTCATTTGACATTTTTTTTACGAATTTGTCTCAAATGTAACTTCATCACACGTAGGTTAAAAAAATTTGCTCTTTGAACTTTGAAAAGAGTAGAGTCACTTTTGGTTTAAATTTCTTAAGAATACTTCTTACGACAAGTTGTAACAAAATTAATTTAGATTTAACTCCCCAAATAATCATGTCTTCTATAGCAACTTGATGGACAACCTATTTTAGACTTTTTGCTATTGAGTTACTGACCCACCTTTAATACATCGTTTCAAAACTGTTGTTTGGAAAGCTTAATCAGATTTGTTCCAAAATGAATGCCCTTGCACTGCCATAGTAACAATATGCAGAAGCTATATTCAACATATTTTTTCGAGACTATCTGAATTACTTTGATCAAAGACAATATAAAAGCTTATGTGGAAATATTGAGTCATATTATGAGCTCGGTCACTCCTCGTTCACTCCTCCGAGGATGGCCTGGGTGATGTAGAACTCATTTGTGTTACGTATATGTAATTTAATTACTTGTGTGTTAGTTTTAAATTCTTTTTTATTTTATCTTTGTTTCATTACATTTTATTGTAATGATAATTTTCACGGGATTTGACTTTTTCGGAAAATTCAGTCTTTTGTTTTGACCTGACTAGAACGCAAAAGTGTTGCTTTATTACTATTTTTAGCTCACCTTGGTTGAAAGATTTGTAAACACTAAGTGAAAATGATTGGTTATTACCAAGGCCATGTTCGGCCACGTGTTAGCTATGTTGTAAACAGCCTTTTTTATTATTCACTGCCAGCGTGAGAATCTGATTTTTAGATAGGGCTATTCTAGGCTACGTGCTAAATGGTATTTGTTTTACTGCGCTGTTCAAATTAGTGATCACTAGTCCCGTCACGTGAGCCATCATGTGGTCTAAAATCGCGGGTTAAAACAGACATTTTCTAATAGATTTAGTCAGTCGTAAAATATACCTTCAGGCCAAAAGGTATTCTTGTTGTTGCCATTTGAGCTGAATTTCGTATTTAAAATAATTTGTTCACGCTGGAAAATATTTTTCTTCAACGAAATACTTGGACAAAGACATTCACTGAATTATTCGGAATTCAAAAGCCGAAATTATATTCTTGGTGACTCAACAAGGAACTGTTGATACATCAACACAAACTGGTTATAGAGGACGTCATCGCCTTCCATATTGGAACTTCATCGAGATTCGAACCTAGATTCAATTAGAACTTTTTAGTGATAGGACTTATATTTCTAGATTCAAGAATTAATTTTTGGATTATATTCACAAACCGCAAGTCCTATTTTATATGTTTACCTTGTTTTCTAGGAAAATAAATTATTTTCTTAAATTTACAAACTTAAGCTTGTTGACTTCACTCCTTTCTTTTGTTACTTTTGTACGAGCCTACACGCAACATTTGGAAAACCTATTTCATTTTTTGAAGACAGAAATGTTTTTCATAAAAAGGGCATACACCTTACCGTTCCGGTTCCTTTATCAAGTTCCATACGTTTTCTGTTAAGTGGTAAGGATTGGCAAAGAAGAACTCCACAGTAGGCAGACCTAGCAAACAACCTGTTTGAAAATACAAAATTTAGGACCCTATATACGGGATTATTCAGTAAATGGTGTGTGCATGATACACTCAAGCTCACAATGCAGCGTCATATACTATAACGGGATAATTTCATTAAAGTTACAGTCCAGTTCTCTAGATTTAAAGCGTGGGCTTCTGCTTCGAGCACAAAAAGTGTTGAGAATAACATTCATTAACCCCTCTATCATAGAACTCATTAACCCTTCTGTCATTAACATTCCTTAAACTTCTGTCATGAAATTCCTTAACCATGTCATATAACTCCTCTCCTCTACGAACCCGTACTTTAAAATAGAAAAGTATAATTAGCAGCCGAAGGACCGCATTTAGCATCTAGCAAGATGTTCAGGTCTGGAGGACTCGCGATACTAATGATATCGATGAATCGGAACCATTCTAGAAATGGATGAAGATAAAATGGAGCATATAAATGTTGTCTTGCCAAGATTATGATGTCTCCAAGATCATCATATTTTGTTAGTGATAGAATGTCAGTCCCTTTGCACACTTGAGTATAGAAGACTCATTGCTGAAATCAGCACTTGACTCAAAAATTATAAGTTATTGTGAGGTCTGAGAAATTTAACGTTAATGAATTTTTAATATCACGGTATTTACATAGGTTTACTATGGGAACAGACTTAGTACCGCGAGTCCTGCAGCAAGTTATCAGTTTATAACTATAGCTACTGAGTACAATTTCACGACGGAATTGGGTTGTGGAGGAGGGTCAAACGATGCGAAATGCCTGACGTGACACTTATTACTCGAAAACTTGAGTAAAGTGGAGACAGGAACTAGGTTTTGTGATCATAAATGATGTCGTTTGCAATTGTTAGTGGAAATGTATATTGTACGAAAGATATTCAATCAGAAAAGAGTATATTTAGAAATATGTTGGGGGGATAAGATGCAAACATAAGCAAAATTTATAGTTTATAATATGTGATGCTGGTGTGATTCGTTTATACTTCAGCAATTTTAAATGTAATGAAACGCTTTTATACAGATAAAGAGAAAAAGGCAAGGCAATCTAAAGGTTAATGGCATAAACGTCGAGACAGACATTTTCAAAGATACAGTTCTTAAACTGTTGGCAACCTCTGCACCCACTTCTCTCTCTCTCTCTCTCTCTCTCTCTCTCTCTCTCTCTCTCTCTCTCTCTCTCTCTCATATAAATAACTCTGGAAGATCTGAATGAGTTTTACAGAGATAAATATTTCAGAGTTTTTATTTAGAAACTTTGAAGCGTGAGTTCAATTTCACCACTTACTGTTCCGATTTCTGAAGGCGTTTTTTCCCTGGTAACCATGCGTGGTAACTTATAATCAGGAATGACACGTATCCACAAATACCTGTGATTAAAAATAGTGAACGAATTCTTTGGATTTATTTACTATTATTTGCATCTTTGTTAGTGCTAAGCCAATATGCGAACGATTCGCTCAGATTACCATGGTCTTTATTGGAGCCGCACATTAAACCATTGTTATTAGTATTATTAATATTAGAAGTATTATTAGTATTATTAATATTAGAAGCATTATTAGTATTATTAATATTAGAAGCATTATTAGTATTATTAACATTAGAAGTATTATTAGTATTATTAATATTAGAAACAGCAGTAGTAGTAGTAGTAATATTAGAAATAGTAGTAGTATTATTAATATTTGAAGTATTATTAGTATTATTAATATTAGAAGTAGTAGTAGTAGTATTAATATTAGAAGTAGTAGTAGTAGTATTACTATCAGAAGTAGTAGTATTATTATTAATATTAGAAGTAGTAGTAGTAGTATTAATATTAGAAGTATTAGTAGTAGTATTATTAATATTAGAAGTATTAGTAGTGGAAGTAGTAAAATTATTAGTAATAGGAGCAGCATTTATATTGTTGTTCTTGTCGTAATTAGTAGGAGTAGTAGCATTATTATCATCTCAGCTATTATTATTATTATTATTATTATTATTATTATTATTATTATTATTATTCCGTTTCTGATCACATTACGGAATCATCACATTACGGAATCATTAAATTGGCAAAACATGACGAACAGATATTTTGAGAGCGAGATCTTGGTCTATTTTACCTGTGGTCACACATATTTGATAACCAACCACTGGTAGCTCTTGTTTTTGTTGTAAAGTTGCATTTACAATTCGGCATAGAAAAGTGACATTGTATCCAAAATTATTATAGACTTAAAGTTTCAGAAGTGAACATTCTAGATTATTCTGTTATGGTCGCTCACGCTTGATATATTTTTAAGTAGTACAATTAACGTTGCCATGTATGTTGCACAATTTGTGTTCATTTTAAACATATTCTGACAAAGCCCTACCATTCAGACAATTGGCAAACATATACCTGCTGTGATGATCATCCAGTAATGAGAATTCATAATGTATTCGGACATCTTAAACGCCTGATCAGACCAGTAAGGAAAGGGCAGATCGCATGTCTGATTATTTCTGTGAGCATTGCGACCCATGTATCCAATCAAAACCCCTATGGCTACTGGTGACGATATAGCTAATGGCAGTGACATACACGCTATCTGAGCGAGAATATTGCAACTTATTTTAGCGGCGTTGTAACAAAGGCCACTGCAAAAAATGCTTACTACAGCTACCAGTATGGGTAAGTAGTTATCACAATGGCCGAACGACGGAGCTGGGATGACTATTGTTCTTCCAACTGGAGAATCCATAACACCTTGTGCAATAGATAAATTATGCAAATTTCCAAACATTGCATTGATGCAGTCGACACCATTTTGGCATGGAATGCCGAATAGCAGAAGCGGGAAAATGAAAGTGAGGCATATTTTCCACAGATTACCCACAAAGTTGAACTTTTTTCTTCTATTATGTATTTCGTAGATGAGGCTTGCAATTTTGTCCGAGATGGCATTTTTCTTTCTTTCTAGGTTTAAATAATTATCCCACCAGCAAATCGAGACAATAATTGGTGATAATATTACAATCGATGCTTGAGAATGCTCCATTTGGTTTTCGAATACGTTGTAACTGTACGTTAACCCTGCAATAAAAAAAAACATACGTATCACACGTCCAATATGACTTTTACACAATCGTTCAGCTATTCAAAAAAAAAAAAAAAAAAAAAAATTGAAAAAATCCAAACTCTTTTCTTAATTCTGTTTAAATTTCCCAAAAATTGAAGCAATTAATTTAAAGGTATTTCTACACTAATTAAGTTCATTATACATTTCGTTTATCTTATCCATTTTGACAAAAACCAATTCACTAAGTTGAATACAAAATATAAACAAAACGTCAGCATAGGTTATATTGCATTTTTAACAAACGTATTTTACAATGACACCACTGGAATTCCAAACACAAGTGACCATTCCGAAACCGGCTAAATCACGATTGTTTAGTGTGTCATCATACACAAACGTTAATAGGCTGAGCTCATTATACAACTTAATTTCTGTTCAGAAATTAATGGGATTTTCGTTCTAGATACAATCAACATTTTTCAGTGATTGTTAATTTGAAGAACTGATATTAAAATGTTTGAAAATCAATTACTGCAAAATATTGCACACTCAAAATATTTTGAATTCATTCTTATTTTCTTTGAATTCGTATTGATCTGTTGATAAAAACATTTCTAATGGTTACTTCAGTTGTTTTTTTATTTTATTTTCTATAACATGGAGAATTTCACAGTACATAAAGCAATATAGGGATTGCTACTGAAACGGCATTACAAATACTACTATTGGCTGATTGCACAATAAACGGTTCATGTTTCCAGATCATTACTTTTCTACACCAAATAAATAAACTCTACTCTTACAAAAAAAAAAACAAACAAGCAAGACTTGTTCCAAAATAAAACGAGCACAAACCTATGGCTCCCATTTGCAGAAGGACACTAATTATCAGCATTGCCCTTACAATCCAAGCACGAGACGGATGGGTGGGACGGCTTATGGTTCCCAATAGTCCAGGCAACCAAGCTACTTGAAAGCACACCATTACACAGGCAAAGGGGTCAAGACTCGGAAGGACCATGAAGACAAACATGCAAAGGCCCAAGGAATGTAACGTCTCTAAGATCATCACCTGCAAATAAATTTGACAAGGAAGTAGGAACATTGGTAGAATTTTTTCTTAACATCAGTGGCAGTTGTTGGTTCGGTGTGCATATTAGATACCACTGAACCCAAAGTATTTTCCCAGAAATAATGACCAATATTTGCTACATAATTATGCTCACATACACTAAGCATTTCATGCATTTCCTTTCGTAATTCCCACCCTTTTGAAAAGTCTCGGAATATCGCGATCACTTCAGCTTATCCGTTCATGTCACTAACGCATAAAAAAATTTCGAAGAAGAGCTCACGAAACCTAGCGGAATAGTTCACCCGTGATATAAGGTGGTACGGCACGTACTTTGTTTCTTAGTCTGGAACTTTTGCCATTTTGATCCAACAGACATTGATCAGAAGACCACAAATTCAAAAAGTACATTCAACCAGTAGGCCCAAACTTCTAAGAGCTGAAACTGTTGTTTTTGGGCAAGCCACCCAACATCTGAAACCTTGTCCCACACACCAGCCCTTGACGGCTGAACCCCATCCCACCCATTGCCAAAGGGTTGGCGCAAACTAAAGAGAGCGTTTAATTTAAACAAAGGTAGATTCATTTGTTATACATTTTGCTTGTTGTATATCCACATGAGCTAGACATGGTGTTTCGAGACAAACGTAAAGGAGCTTGTTTTAAAATATGCAAAAAAATAGTTCTGAGGAAAAACGTCTTAGTGACTATTATGGTATGCATTTGACAGAAGTTATAAGAGGAGATAGCGTCCACGCATGCTGAAAGTATGGTAGAAGAACATAGACAGTGAACAGGATATGCATAAATTGTTGTGATACTCGTTTAGCATCGGACATAAAGAGAGCATAAAACAGAGGAAGGATGCATTGGAATAAAGTTATATGTGAATAAACTCAACTTAGAAAAGTGGGGTGATTTAATTAAAGCTAAATATGATCACGTCAAAATTGATTTTTAATATTTTGCTGAATTCTATAAAACTTAATATAACCATAGCAATGTATACTATAACTCACTTGAAAAAAACTCATCCAAAGTGAATGTGTTGACACGTTGTACTCACTAACAAACGGGTCTCATCAAGCAGCCCCTAAAACGCCACAGTTCAGCATCCAGTTTCAGCAGCTTTTAAAGGAAGGATAACCTGTTCCTGTCCTCGGGTTGGGGACTAAGCCTCCCGTTACAATTACCAGGCACATGGCAGAGCCTGGGGTCCTGCCAACCTTTGCAGTGTCGCAGGGCAGAAACGCGGTCGTGAAAGACAATCTCGCCACAATGCCAGAGAGGCACGGGCTCGAGAGTGACGCTTTCGTGTATCTTGATGCCACAGAGATGTTCATGATGATTATGATGGAGTCTATCGTGTAGATGAATGTAACATTAGCAGTGGAGAGCTAAGGAAGGACAGAGATACAACTGTCATATTACCGGAAATAAAATATTTAACTTCAATCAGCACATCTATCCAGAAATATATGAAGGTAAAACGGCAAAAAATAATACGGTGGCATTGTTAACGAAGCCATCAAAAGAGCATCGGCGGAGAACAGCTGAGCCATTCCAAACAGCATGGAAGGGTACATGACGTCCTCGCTGGGGCATTGAAATTTATTGGCAACCTAAAGTTTGTGAACAGCAACCTCAATAAACCTACTGTTAGAATGTTAGCAATACACGTAGCACAACATTGAACGTCTGCTCCTCAGTGGCATTTACCCATACACATACAGACGCAGTTGCGAGCGATTTAAAGAAACAGAGCTTCCGTCGATAGAGGCCTTCTACACCTACCTTAGCCGTGCCAGCATAACAAAAATAAAACCATGCGCAAAGTGTGTGAAGGACATTCGGCTCTCAGAACATGGCAAACTATCAAAATCTCTGCCACAATACCGATATGCTTCTGCTAGCGAACATGTTTTAGACTCATCGGTTAAATAATATGACTTTGATCACTAATATAACTCGTCAGGCATGAGCTGGGACGCTCTCGAGACGAAGACTGGTGTCAAGCTTGAGCTGCTGATAGACATGGCCGTGCACATAGTTATATACAAGGGAAGCAGTGGCGGCATTTCGATTATGCCCCGTCATGATAATGTGAGCAACCCAATGAACCCAGATTATGACAGCAAAAGGCCAAATAACTGGATAACCTATGCATACGTCAACAACCACTATGCAATGACTATGCAGTGACCATGCAGAGTCTACCAAAAAGTGGTTTCAGTTTATTTAACCGCCCGCATTCAAATCAATTAATAGTTGTACCTCGCCTGCAAAGAAAGAACGTTATGTGGTCCATTACCGAAACCTAAAGCTCCTCAGCAGATTTGAGATGCACGTCACCCAGTTTCACCGGGCCTTTTGAATTTGACCAAAACGTGTGGATGTCGCTGTACTTCAAGCTTGGCACGAATATCAAAACCATGCCAAAGTCTGAGTTCGAAAAGGATGTCCTAAATCTGATGAACAACCATAGGAAACATGAGAAAGAGGATCTGAGTGGGACTGGTTAGACCGAAGGTCGAGAAGAACAAGCTCCGTCGCGTGATTACCGACCAGGAGTTTTGGACGCGGAAGATACTCAGCGATATCCTTGCTGCTGCTCATTCAGCGACGGTCACCCTTAAGCTCAAGCGACCAAATTATATGGGAATGTCGATATTACGCATGACCTAGCACCTGATATTTGACCTTTGTCACAATCATTTAAAGCGCCATAGTGGCAAGGCGACAAAGCGAGCCTCCTGCACATGGACACCGCCAGTCTATTACTGATAGTAGATACGGAATATCCACACATGGGAAAACAAGCCTATACTACATAAAGACCACTAAAAAGAGCACCCGTTATATAGCGTTGCTAAAAAAAAAAGATCGTTGGCAAGTTAAATGATGACTGCGAACGACTGCGACCCGTGACGTGTGTGGGCTGCGAACGACTGCGACCGTGACGTGTGTGGGCCACATGCTCTGGGTATCCTCTTGTGAGTCTTTTTGATAGCTGACTGTAACCTCAAAGACTAATATACTGCCACCAAGTTAATATCCATTGCCAACATCCACACATTTCATTCTTAACAGGTGCTTGGCAATCATCATCATCATCACATTCCCATCATAAGAATCAACAAGTACTGTTAACTGGTAAAGAAGGTTTCTCGGGTCTTTGGTCTACGATAATGTAGTCATCATGCTATTCGCACATTAATATTCCAAATGAGAAGGGTCGAGCATATATTTAACAGCTGCTGCCAGCGCATGCAGAAAAGCTGCACGTACTAATCACCTATTTCAAAAAATTTGATCGGGAACGAAAAGCCATCAAACAAATACACGTCGAGATTGAGGACCAATTTGTAAATATGCACTCTCTCGTATAGCCGCTATACTTAAAGACTCCATAGACGCTACATTTCGCGTCGCTGTTAAAGCTCTGTACTAGTGGCAATATCATCGTCGCCGTGAGGACTTTGAAAATAGATGTCGTTATGACGAATCCTCAGATTGAACCCATGGCTCTAGAACAAGCAATTTGCACTTGCTCAAATATGCGGGCGCAGTTCCAGGAGATATCGTACAGAACAGGATAGTGAGTGGGGGCGGCATTGAGGGAGGTGAGGGAGGCGGCATTGTTAGAAAGTCACTAAAACGGCGACCTAAACCCCTCTCCATTATGTGTCAACACCACGCGGCTTTATATATACCTCCATCAGATAAACACGATCGACTCACTGTTCCATGAAGAACAGGATCGAATCATTTATCGATCATACTTTATATAGAATATTATTTAAAATTCATACTGTTCTGTATAATATTAATGCAGGTATGAAGACTATTGTCACTTTAAGTAGAAAGAGAATGGAAAGAGACTAACAGAGAATTGCTACGAATTATTATTTTTATTTCTTGAACAGACACAGTTCATGTAGAATAGACTCTTGACATGTTGCTCTAGAATGTTTCAAGTATGATTAGATGGTGCGGAGTGCCTCACTCCTATCTGAATCTATATTCAAGTCCAGATAATAGTATGTCCGATTTAAATTGCTAGAGGAGTCAATCGTTTATCACTGTTCATAAAGCTTGTTATTGCTGTGAGACGATAGTTGGAAGTCTCGAAATGGGTACTAGTATCACAACCGCTATATGTATCTCGGTTATATCATGGTACAAATTCCATATCGACTGTAATAGACTGCAGACAATACGTTTTTGGACATCTAACATACTTATACTTAATACCTATGGTTAACAAAATGTGAACGAATAATTTCGTGACTAAGAACATAACGTGATGAAGTCACATAAAGTAAACGACATAATGAGTGTAAAACATGACGATATCTCTCATATCAAAGATTGTTGTGTCATCTAAGAGTATATATCCAGCAGTAGACAGACAGGCAGAAACAGAAAATGAAATTCTGGCTTTAGCATGGATGCATGGTTTTTTGTTACAATGGAAATAATGCTGGATTTTTTTTCCAACCAGAATTATAAGAAGAACATATCGGGACCATAAATTCTTGTAAATTCGTTTTTTGACATGTCTGTTATGTTATACTGTCACGTGCAGTTGTGTTATCGATTAAATCAGCATTATTATGATGAGTATAAAATTTGGACAGACCGACAAACGTGCATACCTATATCCATATATACATGCGTGCGTACATACATACATACATACATACATACATACATACATACATACATACATACATATTGCAGATTTCTTTATACCATAACAATTCCGTTCCATCCTTGATTGGACTTTTTGTTTTTGAAAATTAGTTTCCATCCGCATGACAGGGTTGTAAAGAAATAGGGAGCCGAAATAATTAACACCATGGCCCATATCCACTGGACATTTGTTGTGTCTGTAGGGTAACTGAATTCAAAAATAAATTCAAGGTCAAAATTCTGGATTGCATTTTATTCGAAAACCTTAATCATAATAATTAATGAAACAAGTCGAATGAACAAATAACATTTTTGTACAGAGAAATCTTTTATAAATTTAATTTTACTTTTTAAAATTCGAGGTCAAATTGTATCAAACGGAAAAAAAATAATTAATGTCAATAAGTCAGTGATTTTAAAAAAAAATGAAAGTGTGTGGCTTTAGACTCGAAGAAAATATAATGATTCCCTGAATGATTGGTTTTGCAATGGTTCAAAACAATGTCTTTGAAACATCACTTACCTGATGGAGTAATGGGCAGTTTTTTGCCACCAGTAGGGATTCGTGTTATTCCTTGGTGGAAACAGATTTGATGTAATCAGAACGAGGCAGAGTTCGGATACCACCGCAGTTGTTAGGACTAACAGGAATAGGAAAATACATACAGTAACCTTGACAGCGACATACACACCGTGCAACATGCGGTCATTCGGTAGGGTTATGTGCTCTTCCGCACGTGTGTCACGCATAATGTCCCAATAGTACTGTTTCTGTCTAATAATAATAATCATAATAATAATAATAATGTTTTCGACTGTGGATTTTACTGCGAACCAGCATTTTAAGACTATATAGTGCCACAATATGACGAAAATAAATAGACAAAAAAGGTTTAATATAAAAGAGCGACAAAAGTACAAAAACACAACTACCATTTGGTTAGTATTTATTAGGATTCCCGATCAACGGGGGATGTAAATGTTCTTTGTAAATTGTAAAAAGATAATAAAATATAAATAGGGTGATCAGCAGTATGAATGTTCGTTTAAAAAAACTAACAATAAATGGGATTGCACACAAGTTACATTTTTAAATAAATGTTGGCTTCCTCCAAGAAATTTAAAATACAGGACCCATTTACCGTATCGAAAATTTCCTTCTTGTGCTGAACATTGTAGTAACAATCGAGTGTAGTTGAACATCAAACAATCTATCATGAACTGCTTCCCAGTAAAGGGGTCATTGCAAGAAACGCACTCGAGTGGGCCTTCTCTTTTTAGTATGCAGGAGAGGGTTATATGAGTATAACCAATTATAATTCTTCCAATTACTACCTCGTCCCTACAGATGGTTCAGTAGGGGGAAGACCAGTCGCCTAGGGTTGGTTTGATCACATGGAGTTTGTTAATTACAGCATCATTCTATGATGCCTGCAAGTTATTAAAGAGTTTTTGTTAATAGGCTTAAAGCCAGTGTATGGTATTTTAAAATCAGATGGGTTTTTAAATTGAGCCATTTTAGAAGCGCGGTCTGCTTTTTCATTACCTTTAATATCGCTATGGCTGGGTAACCAAGAGTACACTATATTGTGAGCGGTACACATTTCTGTATGTTTGATGAGAATATCGGTCAACAGAAGGTTGTGTCAAGAGCGACATAACTACATTTTTGTGATGCTGAGGCAAAATATGTTATAACGGGCAGTCAGAAGGAGGAAGCAGGATGAATACACAGAATTATCAAAACATAATTTCTTTAATCCACAGGTTGGAATGACAATTCACATTCATAGGTGTGTGTGATTTGGATTTTTAACGTAGCCTTAACAATTTTTCAGTTGTATCGTCACGATGTCTGCAGTGTGGCACATTATAGTGATGTCTAGCAAAGGAGCATCATGCCTCAGACATATAGCTCCATGTCCCACCCAAGTCATAATATCCTGACACCGGATCGACCAGTCATAAAACTAACTGATTAATGCTGAGCGCCTAACGAGGGAGCTGTTAGTTCCATTAAGCCAGGTTAAGTAGTACTCTTGAAGATACATTAGACTCACTGACCTTGACCTTTGGTCTTATTGTGCGTACATGAGCTTGAACAACTATATTCTTATCAGACCAGCTATTACCATGATCTTTGACCTGTATTCCTCCAAACCAAGATGATTCTAGACTGCCCTGCCTAAGGTGGCGCTCTACAGTTTCGTATTTTGCATAGAATTTAAAAACAAAAAAAAAGAATTTCCCCGGGTTTCCTCACTGGTTATACTGGCTATTTAAAATAGTCCTTGCATATCTTAGGTATTCTTCAAAGAACCTTTAATTCCCTTTATTTTGGTGTATGATTGATGGGTGTAATATGGGTTATAGAGTATACAGCTTGGCCTTACTCCAGATGTGCATCTTTCAAAAACGTGCTAGCTCCACTGGGTGATTTTCACTTCCTGAACTTAGAGGTAAATTATTTTAAAAAAAAGAGAAGATAACTTTTTTTTATATTTTATATATTTGGTAATTCATTCATTGCACTTTCAGAAGATGGTATTTTCTAGTCTGGCAAAATTCATTTTCCCTATTTTAATAGCTGCTAATAATAGTGTACTTTAGACAAATTCAGGCTGATTCTTGGAGCACAAAGGAGTAGTCATTTTAGTTAGCAGGGTGCTAAGATCATTTACAATTTCCAAAAGTACAGTATCCAAAGAAATGTCAGCCACATTACATCAAAGCAGCATAGAGGTATGCCAACATTCTCTCCATTGTGCATATTTTAAATGCAAACAACTTCACCTTACATACGTCACTCTTTCAAAAGTACATAATAACTGGTGAGCCACTCATAGAGATTGATCATGGAACACACAGTAGACGTATAAATCATTGTGCAATATTCATTTTTCATGGAGTGACAAGGGCCGTGCTATTTCACCTGGTGATCCTCAAATCAAGAGGCTTCTTCAATAAAAATTAAGTGCAAGGACGCAAAAAAAAAACTTTAGTCATGGAACATGATCAGAGAACTAAACGCAAAACCCTCTTTTCTTCTTTTAGTCACAGTGACATTCACCATTTAATGTTTGCCCCATAATAAAAGGACATCTTTCTTTGCCCATCAAACGTTGGTGAAGGCGAATAGACGAAAATTAACGTTTTTGTCGTAGGATGTTTCTGACTATGGAGACCATCTTTTATTTTTCAGTCATACTGACCGTGACTTTGACCTTTTGATTTCAACATCAACAGGAGTAAGCCGTCTGCAATGTTTAACAGTTCGTGATTTAGAACTATAGTTGTTTATGAAAACTATTTACTCTCAGCCACTGTTATATTGACCTTTAAACTTTAACCCTAAAACTGACAATTTCATTTCTTACTCCTTTGTAAAAACAGTCCAGAAAGATTAGTCCCGGTCTATGATGTAGAACTAATGTTAAATCCTTCGTAATCAGAGTGATCCTGAAATTTGACCTTTCGACCCAAAATCAACAGGTATCTTATTATCTCATATTCAAGTACTACGCAAAGTTTGGTGATAGTCTGTGATGTTAAACCACGATCTTGTTCTCAAAAACATTTGTCCTCTTTCAGAGTGACCATGACGTTTAACATTTGCCCAAAATTCAAGCCATTGTCAAAGTTTGGCAAAAATAGTGGAGAAATTGAGTTATTATGCAGAAATGTACTAGAGAATATATGACCGACTTACGGTCGAATGGACAGATAAACTAAGCATAAAATATGCCCTGATTTATGGCGGACTTATAAAATGTTTTCTTCATAACCTGTACCTTATCTAAATTTATATAGCTTTAACATACAGTAAGAACTCAAAGGTCATGACTGGTCTTCCTATATATTTACGATGAGATGTCGTCTGCTAGGGAACCGGGTAGCATTCATTTCGAAAGAGGCCAGGGAAAAAACAAGTATGCACCTTTTTTAACGTTTCTAATTAAGCATTACCCAATGTATATATCACACACTTAATTTCACAAATCATCTGGTACGGTGTCTTTAAACCTGAGAGATTCCAGTTAATTATGTCTTCTTTTTATGGAAACTCAAAATTACCCAGTATAACAAATAAGTTGAATAACCTCAATCTTCAGTTATATCTATTCCAACTCATATTAGAAGGAAGTACCAACGATGTTAGATCTACGCATTCTTACCTCTCTTGTACAGGTAGTGAAACGTCTGTTTCGTTGGCACTTCATTGTCATAACTGAATGTGTGCGTAGCATTCTTAATAAATACAGTAGAATACCGCTGTATGTAATGACTCAGGCCACACGTACAAAAACAATCATCTTTTCATTGTTTGCAAAACACCAACAGCCTACCACCTACCCTCAAGAAAACAATTAATTTTTCAACAACCAGGAACCCAAAGACATTACCAATATTTCTTCAAAGAACCATACAGTAAGTTACGCGATATTGTTTTCTAAAACGACCTATACGTCTAGGTTCATCCGTAAATAATATTATTTTTTTTTCTATTTTAGCATCCTACCCCAATGATAGCAACCAACATGCAACCCCAACGATAAAAATTGAATAGATAGCATGAATATCAGACCAGATGTTAAGCATCTTATTGAAATCCAACAGACAGCCATACATGACACAAATACTTTAGGTTGTATTCGTTCTAAAACATAATTAAACAGTACAAAATGTATGCACAATTTTATGCCACTTTTTGGTTAGTGTTTCAAATCATTAGGATATAGTTATTTAAACATACTATTGACCGTGTTGCTTGCTTTTACCATGTTGTAAAAATAATTACACGCTTTATGCTAAAACGCAAACCTATGCATTGTGTTCTGCAATACTTCTGAACAATATATGAAACATATAACATAACCATATAATATAACCAACTAACGGAACCATATAACATAACCATATAATATAACCAAATAACGGAACCGTATAACGGAACCATAAAATAGAAACCTTAACAACAGTGCCTATAACCAGTTCTGTGATACAGAGAGTAAACCATACTTTCTTCATCGTTAGCAATAGACATGACTTGTAACCTTTTGATCATAAATTCTAGTTGGGGTTTTTTCTTACGACAAGTGCATACCACCCACATTACTCGATCTTTTCTTTTGATGTAAAACAATTTTTCTTCTCTCAGTTACAGTAATCTTCACCTTTAACTTTTCGGTTTCGCAAACCGACATATTTCATCGTTACCGAAAGTGCAAGCCATCCACAAAGCTGGGTTAATGGAGAGGAAAGAAAACTCAAGAAATAACATTGATAACATACAGACACACGGACGGATAGATCGATAACATCACAACATTATATGCCCCACCTTATTGGGTGTGTATAATAAATTCGCCTCTAAATAAGTTGATAGGGGAGCATTCTTGTAAAACAAACAGTCACTCCGGTGGTAAATTCATTGGGCCAAAATTAATATTGTTTCTTCCTATTGTCAGTTTATCAGATCTATGTTGTACCATATTGATCAAGCTAATATTCCTTGCTTAAAGTACGAGCACCGAGAAAACACCATGTCCAACACCTGTTCTTCCTTCTGTTGTTTTTAAAAGACCTTTTGTCAAACAGTTTAAATCATGACATAATAAAACGTAATTGGTGTATGATTCGCTTTGAGTTTTGCCTGGCCTTCTCTTGCCAAGGCGATTAATTTCAGCAGCGGCTAATACTGCACATAAAAAATAGACAAATATGCCAATATCTTATTTCCAAAGTCTTCAGTTTGATTGTCGTTATTCTTAAACGGTAGAAGCATTGTCACCTACTTGAAAACCATGCCCCTGTTCCTGAGTAAAGGTCATGATCATTTTAAATCTTGCGCATGGTTTCAGTAATGGTCTAATGGTCATAAGTCTGAAATCTTTAGACTAATTGTCGTCAAATTTAGAATGTAGAATCAGTATATAAGCACAGTTATTTCTTCTCATTGCATCTGTCCCCAAAGCAAGGTCATTAGCGTGATATTTGTGTTACAGTTAATTATTAAATTTGCGATGTATTTCATAGTTTGCAAGCCACTGCAGAGACTGCTGTAATGTTCAAAATTTAGAATACGTAGAAATTATTTATAATCTTCTTAAACATACATGCCCTACCGTTATATCTGATGCAAGATCGGTGTCATCTGAAAAATTCGTTTTCATTATTGTACGGTGTCAAACTTACAGTCCTTTATAATTTGGTGTTGAAAGGTATATGCTAAGGAAAACTCATCCAGACGTATATTTCGTGTCATTAAGGTTGTCAATGGTCTTATAAGGCGCAGTTAGAAATGATAGAGCTTGATCTTGCTAGTGTCTAACGTTCAGTCAGCATTGTTTATGTGTATATGAAACGTTCAAAGTGTTAAAGCTCAAGTTCAATAATGGGATGTTCTGTTCGTTTAATTACGAGGGTCTTTATAAGGCAAGAAATATACCAAGAAAGAGAATCTTGCACATTAGGTTACGTATTTTAAAGTTGCTGACATGACGTCTTGTTGCTATGTGCAAAACTGAGGTAACCTCGAAAAGAGTTCATTCTGTCTATAGAACAGGTTGTCGCGAAAAACTGGAAAATGTTAAGCTTTGTCCACGCAGTGCATGTACAATATAGAGTCTCATCTGGTACAGTCTGCTAAAACTTGCAAAGGCTGATCACAACATCTGTAATAATTGCTTGCATGAAACGATCCAGGGCTTAAAATTAGTCTAGACACCCTTCCGGATTTATTGTTAAATAAAATCTAAAGAATTTTGCAAAGACAAATATTTTCTAGTTGCATCGTTTGGATTCAGGTTCATCGTTCTTTTTGAAAAGATGCATACTTTGTTGGATTTTTTTTTCCAGCTTTCCTTCCGTTCCGAATCCAGGCTTAGAGTGTTTTTATATAAGATTTATACTCCCCTCCACAGGCATTACACCATTCGGTTGGATTCCTAGCCCTGAAAAAGTCAGCGATCCTTGCCAGGGATACGTTTTGTCGATTTGTGTGTGATTGTGGATCTTGTTATATTCTGTAATTGGTGTTATTTTACCCAGGGTGATTCCCTCTTCAGTTTCCAGTTAACAAATTGTTTGTTTCTCGAGACTGAAACTTTTCCAAAGTCAAACAGATCCTTTTATGAATGTGTAAAGCTGTAGTCATCGGAAATCAAACTGGTACAATCATCAGCATGCTGGACCATCTTTAGTTCCTTGTTAAATTGGTGAGTTTAATTCCCTTGATATTTTTCGTTGTTCTGTATTTTTGTACTTAGAGCCTCGATTGCTATTATACGTAATAGCACTGAGAAGGAAACAACCATGCATCACTGAACGTTCAATGTGACATTTTTTTGTCCTATCCCCATTTAATTGCACAAAAAAATTAATAGTTATATAGTATCTTGGCCCAATGGCAAAGATTTTATTCCAAACCAATATGTATTTAACATTGTACTAATATAGCTGTACTCGATTCGGTAGAAGGCCGTTTCCTGATTATAGAGTTCTTTTTCTCTTCTAGTTTCCAAGCACTAAATTGCAGTTGTTAATGTTAACGCATTATCTATATCTCCCCCTTCCCTGGAACTTTGATTATGTTATTTATATTACCCAGTTATGTTCTATCCTATTTGCTAAAATCTTACTAAGAATTGTATAATCAGTATTGAGGAGGGGGACTGTTTTCAGCTCCTAACGTCGCTTTGATTTCATTTCCCTTTATATATCAAAGTAATTATCATTTCCTTCTTTCTTCCGCCTTTTCATTACAAAGAAGAATATTATAAAAGACAAATTATCATACCGGTATGAAAATGTTTTGAAAGATTATGTAAAAGGCAGATGATAATAAGAGCCTGGTAATTTCCCATTGTGGAGGTTTATTGTGTGGGTAGTGTTGTCTTCTCTTTGTTTTTTAATGTAGTATTATTCATATTTGATAATGTTTAAACTTCTAAATCACATACACAATAAATATAGAAAGCTAACCTTGAAGCACATACTAAGCAGAAGAAAGAATATGTAACTGAATTCATGAATTACATTACTAACATTGACCCAGGTATCATTTTCAACATAAAGGGAAAAACAAATTAACATTTCTGGACACAAACACCTTAAAGAAAATCGATGGCACGTTGAAATTTACTGTTTATCGTAAACCTACGCATACCGATCAGTACCTTGACTTTAATTTGCACCATCTAGTACCTCAGAAACTTGTGGTCAAGTACACCATATACATCATACATACAAAGTCGTTACATCGGACACACAGATTTAAAACAAGAACTAGATCACGTCAACCCTGCCCTCAAGAGGTGTCAATATCCGGAAAGGGCGAGTAAGGTTTCCAATTGGCTGAGCGCTAATCAGAATGACATTACCAGGAAGAGTCGATCAATACCTGGGATAATAGACTCGAAAGGTAGCATCATCCTGCCATATGTGAAAGGGGCTTCCGAATGCCTGAAGCGCGTTTTCCAGCAACATAATATTTATGTGTTTTAAACCATACCGTACTCTAAGACTGATTTAAGTTCACCCAAAGGATAAGACTGATATGAAAAATATGTGTGGACCTATCTATTATATTAAGTGTGAAGGACAGGGTGAGAGTCAGTGCCATCACGACCATACTGGTGAAAAGGAAAGGACATTGAAAGTGAGGTATAATGAAAACAGAAGACCACGTTCAAGCACGTCTGAAGTATCAAGGCACATCGAAAATGTTTGCCCTGGCCAAACTGTATTTTGGGACTCGGTAAAAAGTCTTAGATCGTAAACCAGCCTGGTTTTAGTGGGGGATTATAGAATCTACCTAGAACCGTAGGGACGGGGACCGTTACAACCTGCTGCATATCTGGGACAATATGTTAACATTGCTCACTATTCCCTCGGTTGATGTTAACAGCCAGTAGAGAATAGATCATTCTGCTAATGAAGTCCTTAGCACGAGAATGAAAACTTGAGGCTAGCTTTCTATATTTATTGTGCATGTAATTTAAAAGTAAAAACATTATCAAATATTATCCATCGATTTTTGTTAATTGCCGTTCTAATTTCCTGCGATAATATTAACGTTTCACAATTATAGGAGTCATGTGGGATTCGCTTCTTCTATTTCCTATTGCAGTATATTTTGTGTGGTATACATCTCGTCGTAACATTTATATATTTCTTTCTTTATATATGTATGTTAGAATGGCACAATCGTTTTTCAGGGATTCCATATGTTTATTGTTCCTTGTTATTTCTTATGTTTGTATATCCACTTGAGTTGGTATATATAGTGGTAAATTTCCCTTCCCTTATCTTAGTTGCCCTTAGTTTATATTCCTGTATGATCTCATTTTCAGTTCTGGATTTTTTTTTATTTTTATTTTTTTTTTTGGCATATTCCGCACTATTCATGATCGTATTACACACTTTTCATATCCCCATCTTTGACTGTCTGATTGCAGTCTATCTTTTGTTATTTGTTTAAATTTCCCCTTTAATTCTTTCCCATTCATCTCATATATTAGAAATTTCCTTGTTTCATAAACGTGTCTAAATTTTCAGTTATTTTTGTTATATTCGTATCTTTCCTCTAATATTGAATTATTTCATTTCCAAATACTCTGACCCACTTCATCCTATTCTTCATTTTTAACGATTTTACTAGCATTATGGTCAGAGATAACCAATGTTTCAATATCACATTTAACTGTATATTTATTTCCTGCTTTTGATATATAGAATTTGTCAAGTCGGCTGCCTTGATTCTTAACATTCCTGTAAGTATATTCTTCCCTATTTGAATAGAAGTGTCTATGTAGGTCTGTAATTTTGTTTCTATGAACCATATTATCTATTCGAACTTTTAAGTAGTTTATCTTTCTCATTAAAGTCCGTACCTCTATCTAGTATTTCATCCACCAAGTTAAAATCCATCCTATAATAAATTTCTCCATTGAAAAATGTTGCACATGTTCTGTTATAATTGTTTTATAAACTCCACTTGGATGGCACATATACATATATAATATGGCATCCATTAATTTCAATACAAATTGATCTACCATCTAAATTTTCCTTTGTGATTGTAAGATATGTTCCTGAAGGTTTTGGCAGTTCCCGATTCTCACTGTTTACAATAACTATCGCTTCCGCTTTCTCTTTGTTTAATGTTAGTGATAGCTAAAATGAATCCTTTGTAGTTGAATTTTGTCATACCTTTCTGTCGTTTCCTTTAGCCTATCTATTTTGCCTATCACGCCATTGATACGCAGTATAACACAGGTTTTGTCCCTCCATGGTACCTTTAAATGGGTAATTTACATTCTATGCTGTTGTAGTTTTCTTCCCATTGTACATATTAGTTTTGTTTTTGTTTCTCTTAAGTTCCATTGATGGTAGAGTATGTATCCATTGATTCTTTGTCCAGTTGTCTTTGTTGTTTTTCAATTTATATTGCTGCAAAGTTATTTTCATTTTCGTCTTCCCCGTAGTCAGCACTCTGGGTGGTGAAGTACCCTCGCAGTAGGAGGATTCATTTTGGTCTATCATGGGGTATATTTCCTATTTTCACGGCCATTCTATGAGCGTATTGTTCATCCTCTTTCTATTTTGTTCTGGTTTGGGAGTAGAGGTTAACGGGGTAAATCCATTCACTATTTGAGCGGTTTCATCTTCTCCCAGCATTACGTTAACAGAATTTTCGTATGTGGCTGACAATTCCTAGATAATTTATTGTGAGAGGATTGATATTCTTATTTTTATGTTCATACATTTCAGTTGAGGCCTCCTGCTCAATATCTAGTACTTGTGGCTCAACGGATGTCTTTGTGGATTGCGTAGTCTCGTCACTAGATTTCTGTACAGGACTCTGACAGTCCGTCGGCATATGCCCCGTTTCTCTGCACCTGGTGCATGGCCGTTGATAAGTACAGCCCCTGCACCATGTCTTAAGAAGACAACCCATCAGATAAAAACATGTTGAAGGTTTGATAGCGCCTCCAATTATCTGTATTACTATTATTCTGACACCTGTATGTACCTTAAATGATGGTTTATCGAAGTAAATTAACAAAGAAGAACATGCAGACAAGTACTCTGTACATCTACCGCTCACATGATGAAAACCAAAACCGTGCTGAGGAACGTAGTCACAGGTTGGATGTTTTAAGCACACAAAGTATATGATGAGTACGAGTTCACCATACATTGCTCTCAGGTAGCTTTTAAGGTAAATGACAATTTATCGAAAACATTTGCTGTCAAAAAGTGCAAAATACATGCCTATTTACTCACCGGTTCCAAATGTTGTACAAAAAAAGAAACAAAATATACTGTAAAAGAGTGAAAATGGTGCCAGTGTTATATGAATATAGCAACTTTTGACGCACTATCATTTTTCCCAAGGCAGGGGAGTCAGTGGAAAAGACAAAATTGAGGAATGACTGCAACATCGTTTCCTTGGTCGTGTAATGACCATGGATAGAGTCACAATGACTGATACTATCTTCAGTCTTTGCTTCTATTAAATTTATATTTTTATAAATATGGTACATATGATTATGAATATGAATAATAACGTTCACTTGTAAAGTATAGCAATCATAATTATCTCAGATGTCCTTGGACTGGCAAACTATCAGCCAATCCTGGCAACCATGTTAGCATGTGTAACCTATTTTCGAGGTACTGGTTCTTTCGGCAAAACGTCTTTGAAAGTCTGTTATAGTTTTCATAGTGTACTGTTTTAGCTTATATGCTACAGATATTATATTATTATGCTATTACTATTTGTAAAATTTATGTAAAATACCTACAAAATCATGACGAGAAAAATCCATGTAATATCCTTGTATCACTGATTGGTCACATGGGTTATCCTGCATGCAGCGATTTGTTGAATTGTTTCACGTGGTGCGTGGGGAAGGTTATAAATAGGGGAAAGTTATCATTGTTGGTCAGGCAAATAACGAGTAGAATCGGCGCCAGAATTCAAAGTGACAGAGAAAAGCAAAGTATCGAGGTAGTACATTTTGGATATTTAATAATAGCACATAACAATATCAAATAAACAAGAATAATAGATTTTAAAAACTAGATTGTAAGAGATGTCTCCCACAAAACCTGACAGCCTTCCCCAATCCAGTTTGTCATACTAGAATTACAATAACTATAGTTCTTATCTATTTTATTTATTTTTAAATTCATTAAAAATTATTAAATTGCTCTTGATTTTATGTTGATGATATAACCCCTCTTCCATCGCTCCAACCCCAAACTTTTGACCTTTCTAACACAACACTCTCTGTTCATATGTACAAGTATATGCATGGCCGTAGAGAGCGATCACGGGCCCTGGGTTGAGAAACACTCAGGCCTCTCCTAGTTCTTGTTCAAACAAAATTTTTCTTTTATAAAATTAAAAAGTGTTGTTCGGCCCGGGTCCCCTTACGGACCCGGGCCCCGAATATATATCCCTGGTTGCCCCTTTCCCCCGCTCTTTTCGACCCTGAGTATATGTAGCACCCTTAAAGACTTAAAGCGTCTTACAGTACTTTTATGTACGAGAATGCTATCATTGTGTGATTTGGTAAGTGGTGTTAGGAAGTATGGTTACACTGTAATATGGTCTTCATGCTTGTTACCTATATCCCGTGTGTTGCTTTGGTGGCATTATCGACTTGATTCTGTATGAGAGATACAAGCTTTTAACTGAAAGTGCCTGTGCCTTATTTCAATGCGGCTTCAAACTGTATTTGCTCTTCTGAAGGAATAAAGATGCGAATAATAACGTTCAGGATATTTGCATACATTTTTCATGCAAGGACGAAAGGTACGAGTTCAATTTCTTAAACAGCAAGAAAATGTGTACTTAATAATCAATAACTAAACAAACACAAAATTTATAATATCTTATTCGCATGTATTCTGTAACCAATCTTACTATATTATAAGTTAATGTTAATTGCACAACAATTCTATATCTCAGTAATGAAATGCAAATAAACTTGCTTTCAGTGTATGACAATCAAAATATAAATAAATAAATGTTTCTAACATCACATTAATAAATGTTCAAAGACCTCCTGCCGACATTTTTATATCAAACAATCTGTTGTTTGTATAGACTATGTGATGGCAGATTTTGAACTTAACACTCAAAAACCTTTATCGTCTCGGAAAGGTAGTATCATTCTTAATTTCCAGTCGTAGCATTGGTAATTCCAATTTAGTCCAACGTTCTTTTGTCTTGTAATTGAAACGGTATTATCTGTATATTTCTGAGAATGTCCTATAAAACTGTTTTGATGCATTTGATGGGTATTTTTTGACAGTTCTTAATATTTGTTTACTGGAGCTATTTTTGTTTTCCTTATTACTTATATTATTACTTACATTATATATATATATATATATATATATATATATATATATATATATATATATATATATATATATATATATATATATATAGCATCAGAACGGTCCGGTGGCATAGTGGTTAGAGCGCCCGCCTCGGATGCGGGAGGTCGCGGGTTTGAAACCCGGCCGAGTCATACCAAAGACTTTAAAAATGGTACTAACAGCTGCCTTGCTTGGCGCTCAGCATTAAGAGGTTACTGTTAGAACTGGTCGGCCTGGTGTCAGGATAATATGACTGGGTGGGACATCATGCCACATGTTTGTGGCATGATGCCCCAGTGCTAGACATCACTATAAACTGTCACACTGTAGACATCGTAGCGGTATGACTGCACAATTGTTAAAGCTACGTTAAAAATCTAAATCACAAATCACATATATAGCATAAAGAATTCTATGGCATGCCATAAAACTTATATTAGTATTTTAAACATAGTTTGAATTTTACGTAAGCAACCAAGATAACCATGGCAGCGACTATATCATCTACAAGGAAAAAATATTTGCATGCCATTTTTCACAGATGGTAATACTATTTATAATAATGTATTATTTTACCAGAGTGCCATGTATCAGATATCTTTACGATATGTGGTGTAGTAACCAGCCAATTCTGACCAGATGCCTCGTCTCACCTCCAAATAATTTTAATACATTGGTAAAAAAAAAAAAAATACGATGATTATAGAAAGAGGGTTAGTCAATTTGTAATCCCTGAGAGTTTGACTTTTAGAGGCAGAGAGTCAGACTGACTGAAAAATGGATAGATAATCCCAAGAAATACTCTCAGACAGAGAGAGATATATTACGTAATGTATTTGTACTAGTGGCACTACGAAATGAAGTCACAGTTGATAAGGCGCTAGTCTCGTGACTATAATGGTGAAGGTTGCATTGCCATCCTCAGATCAAAATAGATCGGTTTGGATAAGGTTCTATGCTCAACTTCCTTCGGCACGATAGAACTTCAAAGAGTTACATTGCCGTAAGACACAATCAAACTAATCTAATCATTATAAATGGAGGGAAAACAAACAGATAAAGAATTGCTTACTCATCATCAACTTCGTCCGCCTTAATATTGACCCGTTTCTTAATGGGTGCGTCCGGTGTCTGTTTCTTTCCATGTTGCTCATTGCTGCTTTCTTCATCACTGGAACAGCCATATATATATATATATATATATATATATATATATATATATATAGTTACGTATATGTAATTTAATTGCAAGTTTTAAACTCTTTTTTCCATTTAGTTTTTCATTACATGTTTTATGTAATGATAAATTTTTTAATGGATTAGACATTTTTCCCAGTAAATTCAGTTCAGTTCTTTTAGCTTGATTAGAACGCAAAAGTATTGCTTTATTATTATTTTTAGCTGACCTTGGTTCAGAGATTGGTAAACACAGGGTGAAAATGATTGGTCATTATCAAGGTCATGTTTAGCCCACGTGTTGGCTCTGTTGTAAACAGCTTTTTTTTTTCAAATTTCATTTCCAGTGTGGGAATGTTTGATTCTTAGCTAAGCTATATTAGCCTACGTGCTTATTGACTTGTTGTAAGTGATCACGTGACCCATCACGTGGGTCTGAAATTGCGTTCTTAGTTGGGTTTAATACTCATTCTCAGTGTTTTTCTGTCAGTCGTAAAAAATATACATTCGGGCTCAGGGTATCTGTATAGTTGTTGCAATTTGAGTTGACTTTTGTATTTAAAATAATTTATTCGCCCTGGAAAATACTCTTCTTCATCAAAATTCTTGGACAAAGACATTTATTGGAAATTTATTCTGGAATTCTAAACTGGCACATTATAAATTGTGATTCAACGAGGAACTGTTGACATCATTACAACTACCTCATCTGACGTCATCGCTTTCCATATTGGAACCTCATTGGGATTCGAACTTGGATTCAATTAGAACTTTTTAGTGATAGGACTTATATTTTTAAATTCCAGGATTAATTTTTGGATTATATTCACAAACTGTAAGTTCTTTTTCATATTTTTACCGTGCTTTCTAGGGAAATAAATTATTCTGTTTAAATATACAGAGCTTGTTGGCTTCACTATTTTGTTTATTACTTTGTACGAGCCTTGTCACGTAACAATATATATATATATATATATATATATATATATATATATATATATATATATATATATATATATATATATATATATATATAAAGCAAATTGTAATTATAAATATATTTTAGTATGAGACGAAATGTAAACTAAACAAAAAAAAGAAAATATAAATCAAAACAAATGTCGTTTATCAAGCCTGTTTGCATTAAAGCTACAAAATTTGGATGTTGCGCATATCAGCAAAATTGTTATAGCTATATTGCTTGAATTAGAAGTCGATTACCTGTACCAAATCCAGATGATGGTGTCTTCTCAGTCAAACTTGTGCATGGGTGCATTGGTGATTCAAGCCCGGAATCAAGAGATGGTGATGTGTTAACTGTAAAAGACCTATTTGTTTTAACCGTATTTGCAAAATTTTATTCAAAATAACTTTACACAGTCCTGATTAAGGAAATAACAGTAATAATATTATTATGGCCGCATATTGTTTGAAAAGCGACGAAAATAAACGTTATGTATATGATGAGCAGAGAATATGCAAATTCACAACGACCCACAATTAACGTCTTTTCCCCCACGTGACACCTTTTCGTTGAATTCCTATTAGAGGCCGAATGCCATTCCATGTTAAATTACCGATAGAGCGCCGAACTCATGTCAAACCAACGCCATAATGTTAATTAACGCTAGAAGCTAGAGTGTCTCATACAATTTTACAATGCTACATTTCCCTCCAAACAATCACATCGTATCAAACCTATGGACAATATGTCCATTTTAAATTTCACTAATGCTTCAGAATCCAAAAACCATGTTTGGCATAGGATTTCCGTTCGGGTCTCAAGAGCCTCACCATACTACTTTTGAAAATGTCTGAAATGACTGAATTTGATTTACTCTCAAAGCAAATGAGAAAGGCATCTTTGAATAGATACGTTCTTTTTCATTCATTATCTATACAAGGGGTCTTTGAATTTTTCACGCACGAGTGGATTGCACAGAATTTCTCAACAAACGTTACAAATTTATCTTAGTACCCCATCGAAAGCTTGCCAGTAGATTCCCGTGGGTCCGTGATTCTTTCCGGAGTTTTCCCGGGTTCTTCCTTTACCATTTATACTGGCCGCCATGTATAGCCTATCTTGTGCTAAAAATGGCGTTAAACCCTATAACAACAACAAGTACCCCATCACAGAACATTATTGCAACTATGTAGATGCACATAAACTTTAAACTATTTGATTTAACTAAGCAACTCAAATGCCATTCCTAAAGAAGAAAAAGTGTTGTTCTATGTATGTCGACAATTTTACTGGAAGTGGAAATATTTCCATTCCGCGACTTAAAGCGCTCAGTTTTGTCACATCCAGAATCGTACACAGGAAATACATGCCCTTATGATACAGATCATCCCTAATTCTTTCACAAAATATTTGGGAAATAGCGTACACTACTATTATTTAACAAACTATTGCAGTAATTTTGAAACAAATAGTGTTCAATAATTGTATTTTCCTTAATTTTTGTAGTCATCAGTAATATAATTTCAGATTTTTGTTTCCCATTATATTTCTGGACTGTTGTTAATTTAACACAAATGCTCAACACAATTCATGGAGGTATACACTATGCTTCGACAGATGTTAACATATTTCAAGAAAGAATAATTGCTTTTGAAACATTATCTCAGAAAATAGTTTCTGATAACAGGTTTTAACTGTAATTAATTTTACATATAGTCTCGAGGCGAAGACATTGGATGAAATATTTCGACATGTAACTTCTAACCTACGAAAAGATATAGAAGAAATCATTTAATTGAACTGTTGCATGTTTAAGAAAGCTGTAACCAGCATGTTGACCAGTGTACTTTATTATAAAAGTCTTATAAATACAGCAATAATAATAATAATAATAATAATAATAATAATAATAATAATGATAATAATAATAATAATAATAATAATAATTATCATCATCATCGTCATCATCATCATCATCTAAAATAATATTTAACAACAATTATAATATAGTAAGCTTATTACTATTATTATTTTAATTATTTATTTATTTATTTATTTATTTATTATTATTATTATTATTATTATTATTATTATTATTATTATTATTATTATTATTTCTCTATAAATATTGCAAACATTACGATAAAATAATAATCTGAAATAAATACTGAGCGTTCTCAAATTCCTGAAAGAATATCTGAGAGTAAAAGTTGCGTCAAAATTAAAGAATGTATTGAAAAAGCAAACAACTAAAAAGGAAATGAAGAGAACTAGAAAATCAAAACTATGCTGGATATAAGATACTTAAGCATACAAAAAAAATCTGCCTCTTTAATCACTGATCATTGCTTTGAAATAAAAAATGAATGTAGACAATTATGGACTCATTTACAATCCAGATATGCATTTGTAAAATATTAGGTTTTTGAAGTAATAGTAAGAAAGATCTAATTTGAACAAAACTGATTAATCCACAAAATGTGCTATAGCAACAAAAAATATGAAACTAAAATTCTTAATATAACTTCCTTCATGGGGGGGGGGGAGGTCGGATGGCATATTTTGTAAAGCAGTCACATTGCTTTGCTTGTAGTTGGTAGTACATTTGAAGAGAATGCATAAAGCCGTTAATGATAGATACTGGGTACATATTATTAATATTATGTTTTTTAATTTATCAGTAGCAGTTTATTTACTTCAATATTTTAAACGCAGGCTATTTTATTCCAGATACGGCAGTAACTACTAAATCTGAAGAGATATTTTATTTCATAGTTCACAGGTTTTAATACAAAATATATTTTATTTCAGATGAACATTATTTACAAAACAGTTCCTTGTTTGAAAGATTATGTTACTGGCAGAAGTGAATAAATTTAGAATGAAGCCATGCAGAAAACGTCACTTTAAACAACATTACAAAAGCAAATAAAGGAAAACGTGGGGAGAAAACTTAATTATGTACAAAATTTAAGAAAGTGCAATGGTTCTGAAGCCAGTCAGATTTGCCACATACCTTTTATGATGAAGCGCTACGCATAACAAACTCCTATCACAAGAATGCACAACCGCGTGTTTACAAACGTATCATACAACAGAAAGTAGAGGATGTGTTGTAATTAAAAACTATCAGTGTGTTGCAACTTTACCTCTTATAAGACGGGTAGACCAATTAGTAATATGGTTTATCATGGGAAAACATGCTTTAACTGAAGTCATTCATTTTGAAATGGTGCATACCTTTAGTTATTTTACTTTGTGCTATGGCAGCATGATATGTAATGGATATGCCACTAGAATCAAGGCTGGTATGCAGACTTTCAGGAGCTGATTTCACAGGTGCAGATGAAGGTAACGGATTACATTCTGTCATTCCTATAAATAATAAAAGCAATATGTTTTAATATTAGAAGTTGCATTAGAAAATAATAAAACTCGTGCTTTGATTGCTTTATCAACTCTTCGATAAGTACTGAAAGATAAATTTGAGTTAATTTGTGCATGCTGTGCAATATAAATATCTTGAGTTTCATTCAGCTGTAATAAGAAGTTATTGGAATATGAGAATGTGTTACAGTACTTGAAAATATTCTTTTGTTTAGGAGCTTTCTCTTAAATAATACATGGTCAGATATCTTATCACTCGACTTAATCCTCAAATATTAATACTGGAGGTAGAAGGCTAATTTTAGATAAAATACCTGCGCAGACATTATCATCAGGGCTGATTATTTAAAAACTCTTGGGATTGATAGAGCTCTATCTTTTTAAAATTAAAAGTGTACACAGGGCAAATTAATATACCTTTTGAACTCAGCAAGTAAACTGTTTCAACAAGGGTTTCGTGCTCGGGCCGAATTACTTCTTGGCTAGTTTCCATAGAAGAAGGTATCGATAAATCTCTAGGAGGCATGCATGTTCTGTTGTCATCTCTTCTCATATTAGTGTGTGTTCCACCATCGCTACCTGAACGTCAAAGGAAAAAAATCTTCTATGAATATATCCCCCCCATACATAAGGCTTTAGCATTATGCCAATAGCAACTAATATATTAACTCTTACACGTTAATCATTACTTCAATGTAAAAGGGACTATAAAATAAATAAAAGTGTGTTACTGTTGTAGGTATTGAGCTTAATTTCATTCTGATTACTTTAAATGTAATTAACTGTCGCTTTGTTAGTTAATGTTTTCAATGATAATAGCAACAAAATGATTAAGTGTGCTCTAGCAGTAGAATTGGTAATAAGGAACTACGAGATTGTGTTACTCTCTTTTTTGGTGCTAGTACAATTAATTGTATTCAAGCATGCTAACCAAATTTAGCCTTCAACAATTAGCATCATTCTCTGGTTCCTGTTAACTAAAATAGAAATTTTATTTTGAAATATTGTGCATACCCATTACCACAAGGAAAACAATGACGGATTGACGAATAGGGCGTTAGTTCAGTTCTGTTTAGAAAATTAAATTCCTAGTATTAAACTTAAGTGAATCAAGACATATATTTTGTTTCATAAGCCTGTGGTTTGTTGTAGTGAAATGTACGTCAACGATAGAAAGAATGGCAAAACGTTAATTAACCAATATACGAAGTGATTTAAAACTTTCTCTTCATTACGACCAATGCATTTACAAGACTTTAGCATATATACAAAATCACTTAGAAGGATGTTGGTTGATACTGTGAATCGATTATTGTCCGTGGGTGTCACATTTCGTGAATTTCATGGTTGGTTAAGTCCCCAATATAACGACCCACCGAATAATAATCTTTCTGTAGAACTATTTGATTATTCACAATCAGTTAAAACTAGTACTGATAAAGGATCACGAAAACGAAAGCCTTTGGAGCCTCTATGAATGCTTCTCCAATTACCACTTTCAACCCTCTTCCTCTGTTTTCTACACTTAGGTATCTCCTGTTGCCGACAAGATAGGGGTGCGCGTGGCCTACAAAGAAATATTAGTGTAAAAATTAAATATATATTGCTTAATTAAGAACAATACTTATGAACACATATGGACAATATTTTCAAGACTGCGGCGTTTGAGTTTCAGATTCACCTTCATTTTGTATTCATGCTTGCGTATAAAAATAATTAGACAATCTAAATACATTTTGTTTGCAAAATTATAATATCCGGTGAGGTAGCTTTTGTCATCGCATGGATGCCTTTGAATCGCACTAATATGCATATTTTGTTTCATATAAATGTTTGCAGTTCTTTCAATATCATGATCTTCAATTTTCCTTGTATGCCGAATTAGATACAATTATATTTGAAATTTATAAATTCTAAAATAAGGAGGAGCAATCTCACTTTGTAATTTACTAAACATTCTCTTGTCAAATGTTGCTGATACATGTAGAAAAAAATATTATTATTATTATTATTATTATTATTATTATTATTATTATTATTATTGTTGTTGTTGTTGTTGTTGTTGTTGTCGTCATTATTATTATTTTTATTATTATTATTATTATTTTTATTATTATTATTATTATTATTATAGATAATGTTTCACTAAAAATCAGCAGTAGCAGACTGAGTCGGATATCGATATGATAAGATTATATTAGACTGAGCACGATATCAGTTTCAGGAGGTCAAATCCACTCGAGTCAGGTATAAGTCTGAGTGAAGGATATCATTCCAAGGAAAAAGAAGTAGACTGACGTTGTAACATGAACACAAGCTTATACACACCCAATATTGAGAGCAACAATTTATGATGATGACACGTTTGAAGACAACAACTCAGTTGTGTGATGTCAAATGTCCATATTGTAAATTTGAATCAAACCTTTATTGGTGGTGGAACGAATGCAAATCTGTCAGTATTTGTTTTATGTGGTCTACAAAACAAATAAACGAGAAAATAAATAAGAAAGCAAGACTTACTTAAACATATACGCTGCATATTAATTACAAACCATGTACGTGTTCCAAAATATTCTGCTGAGTTAAGTAATATTGTGATAATGTACCAAAATTCTAAAACAAACATAAAATCACAGTTTTATCATACAAACAGCAAATGCTGCTTTTCTGTAATTGAATGAAAACCATAATATCTAAACTCACAACAGCAAATTTAATGGAATAATTAAATGTAATAAAAATACAAAACCTGGAAATAATATCAATAAAATCCAAGACAGAATATCATCTATTTCACTAGTTAGCGCAAGTTATATAAAAACACACTCTAATCGTAAAAGGTCATTAATATGTAAAAAAAAAAAAAACCTTCTTGCAATTCTTGCAAACAGTTGCATATAGTCACAGATATAGTCTCTCCATGTGAGGTCAAATAACTTAAGTCCATATTGGGTTACATCCCGTTTTAGAGATATTATAATAAAGAAGGGGAACAACTGCTTATGAAGACAATCACGTCATCTCTTTTTTGCCTTTGATAGATTTTGCCATTAACATAATATGCTTAGAAGTATATTTTAGTTCACTCTAAGTCATTCATGTTAGACTCTAATAAAATCATCAGATTGTTCTCAAATAATTAATTTATCAATCACTATGTGTCAAATTGGCCAGTGCTAAAAGCGTGAAAGAATTAAAATACACTTGCCTTTTTCTTTCGCGATATTTTTCCAATGGCTCACTTCTATCTGCTTTATCGCTGTTTAACAGGCATTCCTTAACCATTACATCGCCATCAATATCAGGAAGAATTTCCGGGAATAAAACATTCGTCACACTTGTTTCATCTTTATCTATGAAGTAAGCAACTCCTTTATCCAAGGTATCGTCATGTTCTTCGAGTGGATCTGTACTTCCTATATTATCAGTGTAATCCTTCGCGAAATGAACATCATGATGAGCGTCAGATATTGTTTTCTTTGACGTTGACTTTATTGATTGATCAACCCCAATGAAAGGATCAAAGTCCTTTTCATCAAATAAGTTAGAGTTCTGGTTCTCAGATTCCATGTTGACACGATGATCGGATTGTGAATTCCTTCACATTGTTTTTCTGAAAATTATTTTATTATCGACTATATTACTTTACTACAAGCTAGTTCAATGATCGGTCGCTTAAAGTAAGCATATTCAATAACGATAATTAAATTTTATATTAGTATTAAAATTAAACCTACTTTGTTTTAAAGTGCATTTTTTCAATATTTGGCGTACACAATTACCTATAATTCATCATACTTGCAAAAGTTTTGAATATTGTCAACATTCAGATATGGCCAATGAATTGGATAAAAATGAGCATCAGTAGTAGAATACTGAGGCATGATGGATTACAAAACCATCTACATTTCTAATTTAAAAGACATAAGGGTGACGAGCCTAAAGACGTTGATAATTAAACTTAAGCATTTAAATTCCAAACCTTCAAGCAGAGATTATGTGTCTCTAGATATGACACTTAAATTTAACGTGGATTTGTGACTTATAATACAAAGTGTTGTATTTATTCCTGAAAATTGATAAATTCAATTTTCTCCCCCTTTTATTCTAGAATAAAGAATTTATGATGTTGCTGTAAATACTTTCATTCAATAATACAGGCAAGAATAAGAATGTGCCAGGTTTAATTCGACTCCAAACTGAACTCATAACCTACAAATGTTATTTTAATTCGTTTAATGCTTTATGTTTGTCTCTATATTCACCTGCGGAATTTAAATTATTGTTGGTGTTAATTTTTGTTGTAATTAGTAGCATTTTTCCTAGCTCCATTCAAAGGTGCGGTATGACTGCATGCTGTAATGTATAATTTACATACTATTTGACGCATATTTTAGAATCTTACAATCTGAAATAAATTTCAGGAAGAGAAAAACAAAAATGAATAATGTTGCACGTGAAAATTATTTGTTCATTAGGGTCCAAAAAGAGACATTAGTGTGTAATTCAAACTTAAACTAGAAGAGTTAACGTTACACGACGAAATACCTTAAAAACGATGCCTATTATATGGTATGCACTTAAACTGTAAACATTTGCTTATGGAAAATGAGAAGGAAACTATTAGAGTTATATTTTGAGGAGGATTTAATTTTATTCAGATCCCAGGTTGGCATATGCTCTATTGATTACTAGAAAAAGCTTCAGTTTCATGCATGAAGGAATGTCGTATAATTCCTGTCATAAGAACAAATGTAGATTCGGATATATTAACGATATTAATTTGATTAAATTGTGATGTAACAAACTGCTCTTGTTGCAATACACATATTCCGTTACTCATAGGAGAACATTGCGAGTACTCGTCCATATGTTGAAGTGCAATCTAAATATACAGGTTTGAACGATAGAGTAGAGAACTATTGATCACACATGATGACATGTAATAATATAGTCCGAATACTAGTAGTGATTTAGTTCATTTGATACAGTCTACAAGTTTTGTTTTGTATTTAGTAAGCAAATGCTATGTTGACTGCACGCTGATCTAACAATCAGCCTACAAAATCCAAGGAACTTTTCCACAAAGTCAACAAAACAATGTTCTGCAATGCTACCAAGTGGTGATCCACAGTACATAAATGTACCATAGTTTACACATATCTTTGGAAACTTATACAAATATATTGTAACGGCCCTTGATTGCAGATGTGCCCAATTTATTTTGATTTCCCTTGGGGAGCCTCACCATGTACCGTCTACTCAAAACAACACGTGCTTGTCGATTGCCGCATTCGCGAGCTCAATTTAGTAAAGAATAGCCAATAATTGTTGATAATTTATACCTCTTCTGAGTTACTGATTACAAAAGGTTTGAAGTTAAGGCTTTATGAGCGCTAAAAATATCGGTAACAGCTCCTTTATCGTAATAAATCAGTCACGGGGCATCTCAGCTTTATTGAGTCTCCCATAATTCCTTTCGGTAGCCTATTTTTGAGATCCATGACGTCATGGGTTACGCTGGTTACGGATTTGAGTCAGATTATATCAAGCTCGACAGGAGGGCTTGAAGAATAATAGTTTTAATCAGTCATTACTTAGCACCAATTATTATAAAGATTCAGGGAAACTTTGATACATATTTATTCTTATACTCAGGCAACTTCACACCAATGGAAACGTCAGTGATCCAGAAGTAGCAGATTACAGGTATTTGCAATACTGTGCAACTATACGCATTCTCCAACACATTGATACACAATATGCTTTTTCTTCTAATTGAAAATTAAAAGGCTCATTAATCGTTGTTAACAAATTGATTTCAAAGGTTTTATATTATTGTCGATTTGGATGACTTACGCTTCCCCGTGCACCAGTTTGTTTTTAACTTTAAGGTGATTTGTAGGTGAGATGTATGTACACCCAAAGATTTTAAGAAGTTGTGATAATTTCTTTCATCCAGAATTATAATATAAATTCTTCACTATCCAGTCAGTATCTACTATTAACACTTTGATTCCAAAAATTAATACTGCATTGGTCTTCTTCAGTTATTTTTCTGTTGAAAGTTGTTTCCTCTCTCTCTCTCTCTCTCTCTCTCACACACACACACACACACACACACACACACACACGCACACACACACACACACAGACTCTAATACATTATTTCCAGAATTATAGTATTATGCAGGTTCTTGTAAGTAACACCAAGCAGTTTTATCTATGCTATTCAGTCTACTACGTACACTGGGACCACCTGTCTTGTCTGAATCGCAGTGGTATATGTCTCTGAAAGGTTCTTATTCGTAAAGCAGACCCACAGGATAGTACAATACGTTCTAACAATACATTTCATGTCAGTTTAACAACATGCATTTATTTATAAATATTTGACATTATATAAGAAAGGAGTGAAGAAAAGAAAGAGAAACAGAGAGACAAACGCGACGAATGAAAAATGCATTAAAACTTTCTCCTGCAAAATGTGTTCCCTCTATTGTACAATTTTATTTTTGCCTCTTGTGTTCTTTGTATGTAACAAATATGAAACATGAGATCAATTTGATGCCGAACTGTAAATTATAGAAACATTCACGTGAATGGACAATATAAATATTTTCAAAAAATCCAACGTATGTCTCAAAAGGATCTGTTAACGAAATTATGTTGCTGGTTCCTGTGTTAATTGCATAGATTTGACTGTCTTACGATTAGCATTGTCTTATTTTAGATGAGAGTCTGTTACATCATCAAACACTTACTGGTCTTTCTTTAACCTATTTAGCACACAGAATGTTAACATTTCCTTTGTTAGAAAATGACAACATAAGGCGATCAACTCGACCTGGAGATATTGTTCGCATCTATTCTATGAAGTTGGAGTATGTTTTCAAATGTTAGAAACTTGGCATTAGAAATACTTACTCTTATCACTGTCGCGTTAGGATAAGCTCAAGAATTCAAGTATATTCCTTTCACACCTGTACGAATGAAATATATCTTGTTACGCTGTTATGTTATCCAGATAAGCAACCCGGATGTAGCCAAACATAGCATATACAGTGGGGAAAGTCCAACCTTTATTACAAGGCGTCCCGAAGGGTTTCGAAACTACGTTTGTAACTGAAAATATTTGAGTGACATTAAATGTTCTTTATTATAAATAATAAATATATTCTTTAGTTAGAATAATGGGAAATAAAGTTCCAAAATTATATTTTACAATTTCTTTAGTGTTTGTAAAAAATTCCAAACAATATAGTTTATTTGTAAAATTAGCATACATATATTTGCGTATCATTGTTCCATTTTTACGAATCGATTCAAAATGGATTTAATCAAGGACAAGGACTATAAGTATATCAAATTCACAACCACAATGAACATGGCAAGGCGCCTTTTATTCTAGAAACAATATATGCAGCTCTAAATGATCTTTCGACAGCGTTTATCTTTTAGGGTCTATTTCGTACAATAGGGTTGGCATGGAACTTGACGTAAACTAGATTTATCAGATATCACCCATTACTTTCAGCATTTACTTAGATTTCTAACCTACTGTATGATATATATTGGCTATATATATCTTTATTGACGCACTTAACTATTATTGGAGATTTTCTCACTCGGGTTAATGTTAATAGCATGCTTGATTGTCTTTCTTCTAGCAAGTAGTACAGTCCTACATTCTTATCTTAAACATGTATGAGCTGAAAGCTTTTGCGATGAAACGAGGTACTTAAGAACATGTTTTTAATTAGAAAATATTTTTAATGTGAAACTTATACTTCGGACTATTCCTATGATTTCTTACCTGTTCTCTTTTTTTTCTTTATAACTCTTTAAAAATTTACACGTATGTTTGGAAAAAGAACATACCTACCATGTAATAAATTATTAGTTACTACAGCTACTCAATAATGTTCAACCCAAACACGTCGATATGAACCTACAAACCTATCTGATACTAGGGGTTTAAATGAAGGGAAAAAGATTTATATCGTATAATAATGTATAAAGACGAAAGTGTATGAAGTAATACTTTTTTGGCAGATAGCTAAACTTTAATTCCGGTATACAAAGAAGTTATTTCAGGTACCGTCAGGTAGGTATGAAATATAACCATATCATATTGCATATCGAATGTACAAGAATTACAGCCACAATGACAACTTGAGCACTGTATTAACATAAAAGACAATTTCATAAAAGTAAGACCTCGAAGCTGACTCATGAAACAAAATGACACTCTGAAACGCTTGGTGTCTCAATCCGTTACAGACAATGATCACGAATGCATATTCTGTACACGAATATAGCAACAGTTTAAGTAACCATTTAATATGTTAACCAAAATATATAATGAAACAGAATTGCAAAACGACATGAAAATCAGCAATGCTAGCCTGCGTCATAAAAACAATGACTAATAGTCTTTCCTTTACGCACGCATCACCTAGAAGTTATTTCAATTCTGATGTGTACAGAAAAAATCCAGAGTCTAAATCCAGAGTCTTACAGCTAAGAGTTTCATATCTTTTGTGCTTTCTTTTACGTTGGGCTACTAGGCTTTGAGCAACCATCTAATTTAAGTTTGTTGTACCCAAACTATGCCGACTGCATTTTCAATGCAAATTATCTCTCCAATTACAGCATGTGCCAAACTGAAAATGTATCACGCTTCCAAATAATACATGAATACAGATCAATCTCTTCTCCGAACGAATGTCTGAAGCAAATTCCTAAGTACAAAGTTGAAATATTACATGTATTGCAGACATAAAAATCTCAAGGTGCTTAGACACAAAACTCATTGTACCAGATTTTCAAAACCTCAATGGATAAAGCTCATAGACGTGAAATGCATGTTAAATTTTCTTATTTGAATATTAATGTAATTTATTTGGATAGAATCTGACTATTCGTCGTCATTAAAACAGTATAAAGTCTGCTTCTTTGTCTGATATTTAATCATAATTCCCCGTCCTACTCCTTGTCAATCTGCATTGAAAACAATTTAGTCATATAAATATAATAACATCAAATCACATTTTAGGGATCTTAAGTAAAATTTTTTGGGAGGCTCAAACAGTGAACGTGGGTGATAATTTTTGCAACCACCCAAGTTAGCTCGACCTGTAAACTTCATGCAATTTTGTACACACCCTTATTACAGTAATGGACGTATATAAATACTACACAAAATAGTGTTCCAGTGATAACTCCTCAACTCAGAGCTGAATATGGTATAAGCAGTAATGAAATATGATGTATGTTTAAATCAAGAATACTTGGATACATTCGTTTTCATGGGAATCATTTTTCATGGACTTGTAAACAAGAATAATTTTGTAGATGATTGAATTCATTTATTTCCCTTTGTCTAGAACTTCATTTATCCACTCAACCAGATAAGTTTACATTATTGTATGATGCTATAGACTTGTTGTAATTTTGGAACGGAACTACCGAACGCTCGTCTGGTACGACATGCCTTAATGATTAAGAGTTTATTATACACATTGTCAGAATTAAATGAAGCTATAGTTTGCAAAAATACAGGTAGTTAGTTATATATGGAGGATTAAACTCTAAATTATCTTTAATATTTGCACATATGAGTTGACAAGATGTTACAGGCCACAGGATGGAGGCAGAGCATATGACTGCAACAACTGCATAGTCCTAATGGATATTGCTTTGTCAAACGTCGCCTACTAGCTCTCCGTCTACTACTGAACTTTCCAGTGCGTCCAAATCCTAATAAATCATACGTTAATCTAAGATATCATTAAAGATGAAGTCACGGTGTGAAAGTCTTGTCGTAAGTTACTAGGCACATTTTTGAGAGGTTGGAATGTAAACAATACAATGTGCGATGGGACACAAATTTCAGTTCTGATCCGGCACCAATGCCATATTGCTCACTGTGCGCTATAGCCAAAATGCACTCAGCGAACCACCCCATAATACTCATATTCTACAAACTACATAATTACGTTTCAAATCAATACTAAAGAATGTCTAAATCTAGCTCCCGAATCACCACCAACATGAAAGGGAGTGAGAAGAAACAAGCTAAAATATGGACTGGAATAACATTCGTGGGTACTGAACTGAGTGTCTCACTTGTAACCTGAATTTTTCGTCGCTTGCAGTGTCAATGACTCTATGACTGGTAGAGAAATCTGACCAATCGAAACGGCATGCGATGAAGACGTGATTATTTTCCCACTCTCTGCCCCTTTCATGCGTCATACTCCATTCCAAGTTTAGTTTTCAGAGGGTAAAAGAGGGCCTATTTAAGTTAGAATACTGTTGTGTGAACAAAGTACTTTGAGATGTATAGTACATCAGAATTGCGCGGTCTATGTATTTTTTATACTGCCAAAAGTGTGTGATTTAAGGCAATACTGGAATACATATGCTGAAAAAGACCAATTTGAACTTGGCAGAGACAGTGAAAATTGACTGCAATTTGTAGCCTTTATTCCTCTAGTGGACTTAAGAACAGGATAATTTAAGTTAAATGACCTATACAACACATTTTGTACAATCGGGTGGTTTTAAAGCAATTGTTTGTGTTGTTTGCTTACAACGTTTTAGTATACAGATCCTTATTAAAGTATCAATTTTTGGTGCAGTTTTAATCAAATATTCCAACTGAAACACTTAATGACTCATAATATGGCATAATACTACAACTTTCTAAATATCATTTCAAATACACCATTTATAAAATGCTTATAAGAAACACATACTGATATCCTACTTAAAATCTAAGCATATATATTTACATTTATTAAGGTACTTTGTCAAAATATCCCTTATATCACCTGAACATCCTCTGATTGCGTAACATCTTGAAAAGATCGAGGGAAATGAACAATCTATATTTACTGTAACCGGTCATGACAGTGTCCCTTTGGTAAGAAGGGTTACCAGTCCATACAAAATACACAGGTCAGAAAAGATTAGATATAATTCCCAACCGATTACGCATATTAATCACCTGCCTCCTTGGTTACTCATTCCTGAGACTTACAAGGTAAGCAAACTCCCAATGGTTCCAGATGTAGAATGGGTCTCTATGGATACTTGAGTAAATACGTTCTTCCAAATCCCTACTTCTCTCTCAATGCACAGTAGGTAGGGATATGTGGATGTATGAGCCAATTGAGTTCTATAATCCATATTCGTTTCCACAGATTACACCAATCCAGTGATTTGATTTGCCCTTTTCATTCGCATGCAATTATGCAAATGTCCATACAAAATGTTTAGGCTGTATCCATATATCCCAGACTTATGAATCCGGATGACGTATTTCCCTTAAACACACACGTTTTAATTGCAATTAATACTGTATCAGAATTATAAATTGCAACAAACGTAAAAGAATCTTGTGATATCGAGAGAATACCGTTTTATTGTACCGATACTTCCACGGTTCCGGTCAATATGGACTGTGCGAAATGCTTGAGTATTCTTGGTACGAATTTAATAATATTAACACCATGTTTCCAATATGTCATAATAAAGTAGTTCAAAGGATTATTTATGTTTTGAAAACCATTGTGTTTGTCGCAGAGTAATTTTGAACATTACAAATACAATTTTTTTTATAATCCTTGATTCAGATGTTTGGTGCATATTACGTATGCCTGTGTTGTAGCCAAACTGAATGTTATGAACAATATTGGAAAGAAATCCGAATTTTGGAAGACTGTTGAACCTTACAAAAAATGTTATATTATTTATGCTAATGTGTTAGGAGCATGTATTCCCTTGTAATAATGAGAATCATCCTAAGCTTTTCAGAAAAGCAGTTGTTTTCTGTTTTAATTTTACGTAATTTCTAAAGTCTACAAAATATTTTCTCGTTTTTCGAGGAAGTGAGAGTTATATTTACAGGCTCTCTCAGATAAATCCGGGTGTTGGCATCCCACGCACTGTTTCCCCACCTAAATAGTGCAACCCTTACTATTTTTATCAACAAGTTCTCTAGTGTCAGCACAATGTCTTTCACTGTGTAAGCTTACAAATTCCACTTTAGTTACAGTTTTAGATTGCAAATTATGCAACAATTAACATTAGCAAAGCAAATTCATCCATAAGAAAGTACTAACCTTTTATTTTTCGATGGGAGGGGCACTGCTAGTTTCTGTGGAGATGAGATATTTCATTTTATTTTATCTTAAGGTAATTAATTACGTTTCTTTTAACAATATAATGAATATAACAATTGTTGTTTGGCTATACCTGAAAGCAAGATATTTCAGCTATTGACATAATGACAGACGGAAATGTTAAAACAAAACAACAGATGTCAGGAACCTGCCAAAGAATATTAAAGTGTTAGTCAGTAATTAAGTAATGTTATTCCTTGGTATGTATCGCGGCATCGCTATTTTCGTAATGTTATTCCGTTGTACGTATTGTGGCATCGCTATTTTCTTGGTTCTCTCTCTCTCTCTCTCTCTCTCTCTCTATATATATATATATGAGAAGTAAATTCAAAAGTGACAGTCCTACACAGCTATACATCAAATTACTAAATTACTAAGTAGTTACAAAATTATTCTATTATACATGACAGTCCTTAAGCCCTCTGGATCGCTAATTTCTATCCTATAGTTGATATTTATTCATGAAAATCTCTCATTAGGTGGCCATGGTCCACATAATATATACTTGTTTGATTTCTTACAAACTTACATGCATCCTAATTTGAAATAACTCTCACAATTTTACATTGATCTGGGCCAGTTGGTCAGATTGTGATGTGCCACCATTTACGGCAAACGTTTTGGGGATCAAAGACCTATCTCTCTCGTAAAAGCAAAGGCTCATATAGGAAAGAGCTATTTTGTATTTTAAGGCATGCGTGATGTTTCACATTAGATTTGAAAATTATACAGTAAAGCATATATGTTATTATATGCACATATAAGGACATTTATAGTATTACACGTATAATTTATATCAATAGGCAGTATTTGGCAGTATTTGTACAAGCACAAATACACACGTGTAATTCAAGGTTTATCTTCAACACGATCTTTTCTTTGTAAGACGATACCTTGCTGAGCCCCATACTATATATATCTTATTGTATCACACAGCGACGTTATTGTGAGTGGGTAATATTGTACTTGTCACGTAATGGTCCTTACGGAAATAATACAACAAATCTATATGTTAGAATTGTACATACTCACTGTGTTCTTCACAACTCATGAATAAAAAGGTAAATATTTAAACGTCACACATGATTAGTCTGTGAAAACTTGTCATCACACTTGTTGTGCCTATTGGAACTAAAGAACAATATCGCGGTTGATTTATAGAATCACTCAGTCAAAAAGGGATCATCACAAGCATAGATTTATAGCGGCGAACTGAGAAAACTCAGGTTGATTTGCTGAAGTGGATTTCGGAAACGCTGACGTACAAGTTGTCGTTTTCTGGCCAGTTCGATATTGCAATTATACAATATATCTCGAGGTTACTTTGTAGCCACATATATACAAAAGTCGAATACAAAGACCCGCATACATTTCTACCCGGAAGAGACCATCACTTAACTCAACCATTGTGTGTGGAGCAAATTAAACACCATTTCAATACCATTTTACTTTCAAATTCCAACACTGTCGAACAATGAATTAACAAAACAAGAATTATTGAAAGTACCCTTGTTATAGCAAGGGCCATGGATATCAGTTTAGTATCGACTTTGCTACTCAAGTATAATTATTTGATCTGGTAATCAGATATATACTGACCTAATTATTGTGCAAATCAATTCAAGAGTTATAGGTAGATATTCTATACATTTTGCTAAATTGTGCCACATTAGCAAGCATTGAAAGATTGCCGATGTGAGTCCATCTGCCACAGTAGCGGATGAAACATTCTCCAAACATAAACAACAGAAATTATACCATCCGAGCTAGCTAAGGAAAAGCATCTATAGCAAGGAAAGGGAGCAATCCCTAAGCAGACCATTAAAAGTACCTCATTTTCGAGGTTTACATGGTAAACGCCATCTCAAAGAAAACACCATCACAAAGAATCTTGAGATAATGAATATAACTTCGAAATTCCTCTTTTTCAGTTGACAGCATCTGGAATTCATCCTTTATTCTTGTGCCAGTGTGCTCTGATGTAAACACCGTATTACGACTTCCCCTCTTTGCAATCCAAGATCATTGCCTTCAAGTCTTTGTAACCCCATTTTTAAAGGATCGTTTTGTGATGGATTGTCCAGCCGTCTAGTTACATGGGCAACAGTAATAACCTACAAATATAACGATATTGCTAGTTCAGAGTCAAATGTCAAAGTTAAGTACTGTTTTGTAACTGCAAGCTGTCAGACCTATATAATGTAGCCTTTCAAGTATTACGAGTACAATGACCAACCCCTGGAAGTTCTTGCCCTGGGACACCTTTCTTGGAGGTAGATGTTGCTTCCCACAACTTCTAAATGAGGGAGATTTATGCAACTTGATACGAATTCCTAAACATCCTAAGATCTGCTTCAATAATGCTGTCCATTTATAGCAAGAAATGGGAAACTAATGGCAAATTGGCAAATTGATTTGTTTTGGGTTCTAAAGCACATGTTTAAGAACTATTTTAGGTAAACAGCGAGTAAATCATAATTATCTATCCTCGGTATAGTTACAATTGTTCCCTGTCCATTTTGGTCATTTTGAAATAAATAGGTTGCATCAGTAAGCCCGCACACAAATGAGTTGCATCAGTTATCCCGCAAACAAATATCAATATATTTAAATGCTATTGCGCCATCATCAATACCGGATGTCCATAATAGCAAGAAAGGTGAAAGTAAATGTTGTTAATCAAAAGTAATATTTTCCAAAGGAGATTTACCCACAAGAGGTTAAACCCTAAGTAATATCTCTATTCGAGATCCGGAAACCTTCTAAACTTTGATAAATAATAACACTTCGAGTATTAACTTTATGTAAAACATGATTCCAGCTAAGTAGCATTCGGCTGTGGAGGGAGGTCTGTATGATGTTTGGCAAAGGGCAAATAAAATAATATATGTTCAATCGTTTTTGCATCGAACATGATAGGTATTTTTCTGAATGATATTTTATGATGTATCAAGACTATGTAGCGCACTAGAGGCTTAACTCTACGAATCTTTGATGTGTGTTCATGTATGACGCATTCCAGGCCTTTGTTATCCAGGTTAATTGCTTTGTGGTTAATACGGCGTTTGCCCCATTATTGTAGCCATAGACATGTTGTCATTTAGGTTTTTATGCCAGACACAGGAGAGAGCAGTGATCTTGTAAACATGTCCCACGCTTTGGCGATTTGTTTCCATTGTTACTTCACAAGGCTTGTAAAAAGTAACAAAGAAAAGAGTGAACGCCAACAAGCTTTTTATATTTAAACAGAATAATTTATTTCCCTAGAAAACACGGTAAAAATATGTAAAAGGACTTACAGTTTGTGAATATAATCCAAAATTAATCCTGGAATTTAAAAATATAAATCCTATCACTAAAAAGTTCTAATTGAATCCAAGTTAGAACCCCGCCGAAGTTCCAAGATGGAGGACAATGACGTCAGATGAAGTGGTTGTACGAAAGTCAACAGTTCCTCGTTGAATCACAACTTATAATGTTCCAATCTAGAATTCCAGAATAAATTTCCAATAAATGTCTTTGTCCAAGAATATTGATGAAGAAGAGTATTTTCCAGGCTAATAAATTATTTTAAATAAAAACAACTCAACTGAAAACGGCAACAACAAAAATACCTTTCAGTCTCAAGGTATTATTTACGACTGATTCAAATTCACTGAGATGTCGGTATTAAAACCAAATAAAACGTCATTTCAGACCGGCGTGATCGGTCACGTGGTCACTAAATCATCGAACAGCGCATTACAAAAATGACATTTTACACGTTGGCCAGAATAGCCCTATCTAAACAATCAGATTCTCATGCTGGAAATGAATAATAAAAAAGGCTGTTTACACATAGCTAACACGTGGGCCGAACATGACTTTGGTAATGACCAATCATTTTCATTCAATGTTTACAAACTTCTGAACCAAGATTAAGAACTAGTTTGGCTAAAAATAAAAATGAAGCAAACCTTTTACGTTCTAAAAAAATTAAAAGAACAGAACTAAATTTACTGGGAAAAATGCCAAATCCGATAAAAATATCATCCTTACAATAAAATCTCATGAAATAAAAATAAACTGAAAAGAATTTAAACTTAACACACAAGCAATTAAATTACATATACGTAACACTTGCCCCCATAAAGAATAAAGAAATATTTATATAATAAAGCTTTCTTCTTTCTACCATGCGCTTAAAATCGGGATTGGTTTTCAATCGCTGATCGTACTCGTGTTCCCACATTTCTACCACTTGGTATCCTTGCTCTTCTAACTTCAAGCGTCGCTGACAAGTGGCCTGGTACAAGTCTTCCATGGTTCGTTGTAAAAACTGATTTGTCGTGTTACGCTCAGAGTAGAGGATGTGACATCCATGAAATAAGCACCCGTTAAACTCGTACACGATCTTGGGGTTTTCTAAGTCCCAGCCATCCACCGAATACCTTCTGATCGTCTTTTTGCCTCCTCCATTGCGAGCATGTTGGATCCAGTTGTCTTCCTTGTCGCACAAGTAATGTAGCCAGCGTAGGGCTTTGACCGAGTATTGACGTTTGACAAAATTCGTTGTTTGAGGACTGATGACAGATAGGGTGTTTTCGGGCATGAATCGTTAACGGTATACTAAGGAACACGCTTTGGCAATGGTGCAGGCTTCTTTCAAAGAGTAGATCCCTCCGTGCTCCATGAACAATTCTCGAAATTTTCCACAGCAACGCCGCAAAATGTCCACGTCGGAACGACAATATTTTAACATTTCTTCCTGAAAGTCGATAGGGTCCGAGACGTGAGTCTGGTACCATGCGTAGAAAGTCTAGTACCATGCGTAGAAAGCTTCTCGTTGTTCGGTTCGCATTTTATCGGGGTCGTAGTAGTAAAAAAAGTGTGGAAAATAGCCTTTGGTCATTTCTGTCATTCCAAACGTTTTAGGCATGCGACTCAATGGCATAGCCAAGTAACTCATCGAATCTTTAAACTGCACTTTACCCACTTGCATGGAAATGAGTTTGGCTCCGTTCAAAGTCTCTTTAGGACGTTCGATACTTTGTTCCGTATAGTATCTCAGAAAAAATTGCCCATCGTATCCCGAGAAATTGTGAGCCATCACCGTGGCATAGCGATGACAATCTCCGTAACGTTCGATGTCTTCTTGGCTCCACGTCTCGTCGATAGGGTCTAAGATCCATTGGGCGAAATCGGCTAGCGTGTTTGGTCCCCGAAAGATTTTTTCACGTCCTCCAGGAATCTTGCTGCAGTGAGGGCAATGAGTAAAGATAGGCTCTTGGATACACTTCTGACACGCTTGATGAGCCACGCAGAAATTAGGAATGTAAATGCCAGTCTCTTGCATGCATTCGAAATCAAAAAAGATGAAATTGCCTTTGTTCTGGTCATTATCTTCTTCTTCATGTTTGGACTGGTATTTTTGAATGTAGCATTGGTGTTCCAAGTCCACGACTTGGCGACAAATGTAACATCGCTTCTTTCCTGAACAGACGTTCGCCTTGGCATTATTGGTACGTATGCCTTGTCCACAAGTAGGGCACAATCTCAGGATCTGACAAGCACTTTTCTGCTGTGAACTTTGCGTCTTTAAATGTTGTTGGTAACAGAAAGGGCTGACAAACGTGCGCTGACAAGCTGGGCAATGCGCTCGTTCTTGTCCTTGGTCCGGACAGGGCTTAGAGGCTAAAGATCCCTCACATTTCGACGCACAATGCTTGTGTTGCTCTCGATTGTTATAGCCATTTTCACATTTTTCACAGTAATAAATGTATCCCAGAAATGCAGTGATGCTGGTAATGGCATCGAAATGTTCATCGTGATGATAGACGTGAATGTATTTTCCGTCTTTGAAATTTTTGCCTGGAAACAACAGAGGTCCGCGCACTTCTTGAGTGTGCACTTTCAAGGTGTAGTGTGGAGCCAAGACGTCTTGCAACATTTGCATTTCAGGAATGCCACAGGATGTGTCTTTGGAAAGGCAGGCTTGCTGTAACAGGAGTTCTGCTTCTCTTCGTTGTTTGGCTCGGCTAGATTTTTGAATAGTTTTCCAGGTTCTTTTCCATTCTGCCGTGTTGTTCTTGTCGGCATTCGTTCGTCCCACCACGATGGCACGGGCTAAACACATCTTGTCTTGAGGGTTGTTAATTCGGACGAGTCTCGTTTTGGTGATGCGAAGGTCGTCCACCAATGACACCTTGTTTTGCGTCCGGTCCCTTGGGGAAGAGAAACGTGGGTCATGAACAGTGTCGCGTTTCCATCGGTGATGTGAAACTTGTCGTTGGATTGCTGCACGTGTTGAATCTTGTCGATGACTTTGGAAGGCGTCAATTCTCCTGGACTGCTAAACTCGATCTAAACGGGGGGATTCAAACTGTTGTGATGAATGGAAAGTCTCAAGCGATCGTCTTCTTTGGCTTCACATTGCTGTTTCAGTGTAGTTAACAAAGAATGCCACGCATCAGTGATGAACCCTTCTGCTTTCTGCAACGGTAAGTCGGACTTGAAATCTTTAAACTTCACCGTGTACGTGTAGGCCGTAGTTCTAAATTTTCTGGAGGAGCGTTTGTCAGTTTCTAGAATGTGGTAGTACTTTTCAGGGTTTACTGGTGGTGATGGATTTTGACTTGGTGTAGACTATCTGGTCCTAGATTCTGGCTCATTCATCTCATCTTCAAAATCGCTTGCATGAATTTGAGCCAAGACTTCAGCTACTGTGCGAGGCGATAAATCACGTTTCTGTCTCTTACTTTCTTCTCCTTTCTTTACGAAATAATGCGATCGTTTCATCTTGACTGCAAAAGGTCAAATGACTACATTTGAAACGCCATGGACCCCTATATATCCATGTCAGGCTTAGTGCATATGTAAAGGGCTGGTGCCTTCCCTCTCAGTATTCATTTCACTCTCAAGCCGATCAGCACGATGGAAGAACCCACACAAATCGAACTTCTGATCAGAGCTTTGCGAGGTGTCATACGAAAGTTTTCTTCAGACAAGCCGACGGACTACTCTCCCTCCTTTCGAGATAAAAGTCAAGATACTTGCTATATCTGTCAGAAGAAAAGGCATTGGACTACAGAATGTCCAGATCGTCAAAAAAGCAAGATCAGTGTCAAAAGAGACAAAGGTCAGAATACCTGTTATCATTGTGAAGAGAAAGGACATTGTTCTTCAGACTGCCCTAAGAAACAACAGGATCAGGAGGAGGAGGAAGAAGAAGAGGTACCCTCGGCAAAGGAAGAACCCCGACACGTTCAGAAAGAGAAGACAGAAAAAAAGAAGACGAGAAAAAAGTCAGGAAGAAGAGGAGGAAAAATCTGTGAAAGTGAAGAAATTTAAAAAACAGAGAATGAAGAAAAAAGACACAGAAGAAATCTATGAACTTTTTTAAAAAGTGTTGTGTTATGTTGTGTTGTGACATTGAATTGTAAATATTTGTACCAGAATAGACCAGACTAAGAAACGTAAGTGTCTCCTGGTTTTGATTGGTTAGAATAAGGGCTTACACTCATGCACTCACAACACGTACATCATAGGGTTAAAAAAAGGGATTTTGAGTTTTAATTGATTTTGGCAAAATGAATACTATCTCTTTTCGAAAGAAGTGAGTGGCCCTAAAAAGGACCGTTGGGTGTTTGTTTTAAAAAAAAACCAAATAAAAAAAAAAAACCACCTCAGGAACTAGAAGCAATCAGCTTTAACTGCCTTATGCCTTTGCCACGGCCAAGGCCTACTTCTGGACTTGCTCCTGTCAATGATTTGATAATAATCACTAGGGGTGGTATCTCCGGTGTAGTAACAGGGTTGGACTGTTTGGCTCTGGAAGGTCTTTTTCTCTTGGGTCGTAATAAAGAAGTCTGATACATTTGTTTCAGACTTCTTAACTCTGCCAAAATGTCCAAGAGTACAATTACCGTTTGACTTTCACTGTTCTCCTTCTCTCCTAGACTTTCATTCTTCTCTGCTTCTTCTTCCTGTCGTTTCCTTCTTGCCTCTTCTTCTCGCTGTTACTGTTGAATGAGAAAAGCTTGTTCTGCTTCTTTCTGCTGTTGTAAACATTTCTCCAATTCTTCTTTCTGTTTCTGTTTAAAATCGTTGACGTGTGGTAAAGAAGGAGAAGGTGACGAAGGTGCTGGTACCGGAACAAATTCTTGTGAAGAGGAGAGAAAATCCTCTAAATCCAACTGAAATCAACCTCTTCTGGTAGTAGTCCTGTGTTGACTTTGGTAGCCACTGCTATGCCATCGCTTTTCGTCTCCAAAGCCGCTTCACCCCAATTCAGTGTCTTCTTAGTTTCAGTCATGTTTCACAAAACAATGTCGCATCGATTCACTGCGTACAGACGCTAGCGCACCTATATAGGGAATGTGACGTCACAAGTAACTCTCTTTGGATTGGAAGACAGACTCGGCGAAGTGAGAGATATTTGTAACGCGTGTTGGGATTGGTGAACAATTTCAATACGTTTCGATCCGCTCTTCCACTATAAATAAACGCGGTTCACTTCATTCCCTTCACCTGTTCTCCTCACAAAGATGTGGACCAACGTTGAATCGTCTACTTTCGTATCGTCTTTGTTTTTCCGTACGGACTTACCCATGTATGTGAGATCATCATGGAGAATCGTTAGGATCACCGAGACAAGCGTTTGGAAAGACAAGGCTGTCTGAAGCGAGTTCTTATTTATGGACCAGAGGTTAGATGAAGTTTGAGAGAGAGAAGAAGACCTATGCGATGCCCTCTATGTTAACGAAATGGTGTTAACATAAAAACAACGGTCTTTTTCAGGGCCACTTCCTATACCTCGAAAAGATATTTATTATCGCTTTGCCTAAAAAAAAATTTTATTCGATTGTATAACTTATGTTTAACTTGCAAAAAAATTATTCTCTTAACCTAAAAATTTTTTTAGTCGGTTGTATAACTTGAGTAGGATAGATTGATGTTCATCAATCTATGGAAATGAACGTGAAGGCATAAAACATACTATACTATCCAATAATACGAATATATAATCATTCTTTCGACTGCAGACCTATAGACCAATGATGAATTTCCCCTCATTAATCATTAATGACGTATTAAAATTACGATAAAAAGTATTAATAGTCCCCGTTTTCTAAAAGAATTTAAAAGGTACACAATTTCATCGCAATCCTTTCCGTTTTTCCGTTCCCCTCTCCCCTATCACGGATAAAGGGCAACATACGCAGACGTATATAGTGAGAAAGAAAAACAATTTGGGTTGGATGAAAACCTTAAACTGGTGTTGCACCAAGTAACCTACAAAAATATGGTTAGTCGTAATGGTATATTTACACTTTCCTTGGGATCTATCTACAGTGTTCATACTATCTACGATACATAGTTGCAATAGCCGGTCGATATTAAAAGTTAACTTTATCGGTCACGAGGCACACATACTGTAACGTATTTAATGCTTTATTGTTGTTGTTGTTGTTTCTGAGACCTATTATAATGCTCCAAAAATCGATTATTATTAATTAAATATGAAAATGTCCAAACGGAGCCCCCATCTCTCTGTCTGTATCTTTCTATCTCTGCCTCTGTCTGTCTGTCTGTCTCTCTCTCTCTCTGATCGATCGATCGATCGATCGATCGACCATCCTAGCAAGATACGGGCGAAAATCCATGAAAATACCAGCGTTGGGGATTTTCGCTTGTGTCATACGACGATGTCTCTGGACCAATGAATGATGGTAAAGTTAAGTCAAACCATCTAAAGGAAAAGGAGAGAGAGAGAGAGAGAGAGAGAGAGAGAGAGAGAGAGAGAGAGAGAGAGAGAGAGAGAGAGAGAGAGAGAGAGAGAGAGAGAGAGAGGGAGAGAGAGAGAGAAAGTGAGAGAGAGAGAGAGAGAGAGACAGACAGACAGAGAGATGTCATACTTGACCATGTCCCACAATATGTCCTAGAAAAGTTACACAAGCACGGCAGAACTCACATTTAGATAAACTGATTGTCAATTCAGCATCAGTGAGTCTTTCAAAGAATTTCCGAATCGTGGCTAGATGTCCTTTCCAGGTGTCGTTGTAGATGATGACATCATCAATATAAGCATCACAATTATCTAGGCCGGAAGTAATCACATTCATCAAGCGTTGAAACGTACTTGGAGAACCCTTCAACCCAAACGGCATTACTTCATGTTGATAGAGTCCATCTGGAGTCACAAACGCCGAAATTTCTTTCGCTCTTTCCATAAGTGGAATTTGCCAAAATCCTTTCAGAAGGTCAAATTTTGTGACGTACTTGGCATTTCCAATTTTATCAATACAATCATCGATCCTTGGTAATGGAAATGAATTTGTTTTTGTTATGCTGTTCACCTTCCTATAATTAGTGCACATACGGAAAGTTTTATCTGGTTTCGGAACAAGTATGCATGGTGAACTCCAATCACTTTTACTGGGCTCTATGAAATCGTTCTCCAGCAAATACTGACTTTTTCAAGTATTCCTGTTTGAGAGGGTTCATCCTGTATGGGTGTTGTTTCACAGGTTTTGAATCTACAATTTCAACGTCATGAAAAATTTTGTTTGTCCTCGTAGGAATATCCGGAAACAATGGCTCATATTCGAATAATAACTGTTTAAGTTCATTTCTTTTTTGTTGTCGCAAATGTAAAAGTTTCTGGTCTAAATCTTTCATAATTTCCGAATTCCGAAGATTTGTTGCTGCAAAGTCAACGGTGTTCAAATGAATTTTTTCACTTAAATCCTCAGTTTGTGGGACAGGTAGAACTAAATTAATTGTAATAATTTACTTGGCTATCTCTTTCAATATACTAGTACTCCATTAATTTACTTAGACCAGAGTACTATAATTATAATTTAACTCATTCATTTTCTTCTTTAAAATGTAAGGGCCGTAAAATTTAAATTGAAGAATATTTTGAAGAACGAGCAAGAGAGAATGAACTCTATTACAAGACTCAAATATTCTCTCAAGTAAAGTTTTGTGAAACCATAGTTTCACTTTAGACTTGAACTGCGGAGTGCCAAATTCAAGCGTAACAAGCTGGAAAATTCCAGATGTGAAATTTGACCCTTGACCTGATTGGACAGATTTGGGAAGGTCAAATTGAGTAAAAAGCTTTACCAAAACTTTTACCATAATATTCCTCAAAGGAATTACCTCTGGGAATCTTGTTGATGCACACATAATGGTCAACAAATATTGGTTGCCTGACTTGGTCTTAGGTAAGGGACCAACACAATCTACCATAATTCTGCTAAATAGTTCGTCAAATGCAGGAATTGGTTGTAGATGAGCCTTAGATATATTCTGATTGGGTTTTCCTACCATTTGACAAGTATGACAAGATCTACAAAATTTACAAACATCACTTTTGATTTTTGGCCAATAAAAGTGAGTCAAGATCTTGTTAGAAGTTTTATTTATCCCTAAATGACCAGCCAGAGGAGTTTCATGGGCCAAACTAAGTACTTCCTGTCTGTAAGATTTTGGAACTACAATCTGATAGTTCACTGACCACTTGTCATTAGCAGGTACCTCGGGAGATCTCCATTTTGTCATAAGAATTCCATTTTTAATGAAATAACAGACAGGTACTTCAGTGGCTTCAGTTTCACTAATGGCCCTCTGAAACAAACAGGAGATCTCAGGATCTTTTTCCTGTTCGACGACAAGTGATTGTCGTTTATCACCCTGATTAGATAAAAGAGAATGAGTTTTTAAAAGAGTATCACTGTGATCAATACCTCCTGATTGATCCAAATTAGAAATGAAAGTGACCTCATCAAAAGCTGGACCAATACATGTGTCAGCTAAAAGAATATTTTCCTTATCAAAATCATTCTCAAGAGCTTTCTTTGACATAGCTCTGGTAAACTGCACAAGCTGGGTATAGCTCAGGGTATTCTTTTTCAATTGGATCAAGTTTCTGATCCAAAGAAGGCTTGTCAGTTACAAGTTGATTAACCACAACCTTGTCTCCAGCTAGGTCGTTGCCTAGCAACAAATGAATGCCCTCAACGGATAAGTTAGACATTATACCGACTGTCACAGGTCCTGAAACTAAGTCTGATGACAAATTTGAAAAATGGAGAGGAACATTAACAAAGCCGCACTCTACTCCATGAATGAGAACACTCTCATTAGAACAGGACTTCTCAGAAGAAGGCAAAATACCTGACACTAAAAGACTGAGAAGCTCCTGTATCCCTTAAAGTTTTAATAGGGATAGGATTGGCCGAATCACCCAAGAGTGATATAGAACCCTTCGACATGAATAGTTCATAATTCTCCATAATAAAATCAGACTGGGGTTTATTAGACCCAACAAATGTATTTGCTTTCAATACATGACCGTGACCTTGACCTCTTAGAAATAAGAGCATTTGGGATAGGTCTATCTTGATTCTGATGCCTATATTTCAATTTAAAGCAATCAGAAATGACGTGTCCTTTTTTCTTGCAATAGGTACACGTAGGAATAAACAAGGATTTTGAATCAAGTTTATCAGAAACTTGATGTTTAGAAGTTGTGCCAGATTGAATTTTAGGAGGAGTCGTATTGGGCTGAAATACCTCTCTACCAGTAGAAGTCTTAGTGAAAGTTTTGCTTACAACAGGAACTTTATGAGTTAAGGAGTACTCATCGGCAGCAAGAGCAGCATTTTCCAAGGTTTCAATCTTATGCTCTTCAAGATGATTCTTAATATCATTAGGAACACAGTTTTTGAACTCTTCAAGTAACACAAGTTGTTCAAGACTTTCATAATCATGTTCAACTTTCTTGGCTAAGCACCATCTCTTAAATAACTGTTCTTTTTCTCTAGCAAATTCGACATAAGTCTGTCCAGTTTCCTTTTTATAGGTCCTGAATTTTTGCCGATAAGCCTCAGGGACTAACGCATAACCCCCTAAGATGCACTCCTTCACCAAATCATAATCAGAACTCTGTTGTACTGACAGGGGTGCATAGATATTTCGGGTTTTCCGAAAAAAAACACATTGCAATAATTGAGTCCAAGGCTCCCTTGGCCATTTCAAATTTTCAGCAACTTTTTCAAAATAGATAAAATATTTGTCTACTTCCTTTTCACTAAAAGGGGGAACTAACCTGATATTTTTTGTAATGTCAAACCTTGAATCTGTATGTGAAGTGGAATCGTGCTTGCCACTTGCCAGCTCAAATTATTTCATTCTAAGTTGAAATTCCCTTTCATGCTTCTCTCTTTGTAATTGTATCTGTCTCTCTCTCTCCTCTTTCTCAAATTTAATTGTTTATCTTTCTCCCTCTCCTGTCTCTCTCTCTCTCCTTTTCTTCAAACTGCATTTGCAATTGCTTCTCTTCAAATTGCAACTGCATTTGTTCTTTCTCTTTCTGAAGCTCGAGCTTCCTTAACTCTACTTCCATTTTGCATTTCATTTTTATTTCCATTACTTTAATGTCAGTGTCTGTCATAGACTTACTGACTGATGGCAAAACACTTTGATCAAAAACATTTTTCCCCACCAAATGTTGGATCAAAATATTTTTAATTTCTTGTTTCGTTAAGGAAGATTTTGCTTCAGAAAGATCATACTTTCTGGCAACTTCAAGCAACTCATCTTTTTTCAGAATACCCAACTGCTCCTGGGTTGGATTAGAAAGAAATATTTCCACTTTTGATGACATTGTAAATGAAAGCCTGTTGTTTTCACTTAAGATTTCACACAAAATGTAAAATAGTACTTGGGATTTAGAATCTAGGAGAATTTAAATTTCAAAAAACAATTTTCTGAAATATTTAACCAAAATTCTTATATCCCGGACGAGCCCCCAATTTTCTCCTGTTACGTGTAGGCTCGTACAAATGTAACAGAAGAAAAGAGTGAAGTCAACAAGCTTTGTATATTTTAACAAAATAATCTATTTCCCTAGAAAACAATGTAAAAATTGGTAAATAGGACTTACAGTTTGTGAATATAATCCAAAATTTGATGCAAAGAATGAAAATACAAGTCCTGTCACTAAATAGTTCTATTAGAATCCAGGTTCGAATCTCGACGACGTACAAATATGGAAGGCGATGACGTCAGATGTGGTCCAATGTACGAATATCAACAATTCCTCAATTGAATCACAGTTTTTGTTTCCGAATAATTCCAGAATAAATTTCCATGAATATCTTTCAGAATTTTTTATAAGAAAGTCAACTTGTTGAGTTTCCAGGAAAATAAATTATTAAATCCAAAAATCAGATGAAAAACAAACAATTTGGCAACAAAGAAAAATAACACCTTGTTCCTTCAAGATGTTAAAACGACTCTGCCAGAAGAATATTAAAGATGCGTATTTAAACCCCAAAAACATCATTTCAAGTCTCGCGAGATGGGTCATGTGGTCTCTTACTACAAGAAATCTATCACGTACGCCAGTGTAGCCCCACTTAAGAACCAATAACAAAAAAGCGTTGTTTACACATGGTGATCACGCAAGGAAAGTATGGCCCTGATACTGACCAATCATTTTAACTGCCTGTTTACAAACTTCAAAAATGAGATTTGTAATATGCACTGAAGTTAGTAATGGTTCGTTCGAGTATTTATATATATTACTCCACAACAGAATGTGGTAACTATAATTTAAATCTCGTATCAAATGAGAACCGGATCATTGCAATGATGTTACAGTTTTTAAAAAAAAACACGAAAATTAAAAATTAAACTATTTGAATCTTCATATTTATGCGACCACTCCAGTGGCCTAATGGTTAGAGCGTCCGCCTCGGATGCGGGAGGTCGTGGGTTCGATCCCCGGCCGACTCATACCAAAGACTTACAAAAATGGTACTAACAGCTGCCTCGCTTGGCTCTCAGCATTAAAAGGTAAGTGTTTGGTTTGGTCGGCCTGGTGTCAGGATAATGTGACTGGGTGGGACATCATGCTACATGACTGCGGCATGATGCCCGAGTGCTAGACATCACTATAAACTGCCACACTGCAGACATCGTAGCGATATGCCTGGAAAATTGTTAAAACCATGTTAAAAATCCAAATCACACACACACACACACACACACACACACACACACACACACACACTTCATATTCATTTCCTGAGCTATGAAAGTGAATTTAAATTGTAACAATAACTGAACATGAACATCTAGCCTATGACAACAATAAACTTCTTTACTTTTCAAAAATATACAAAGATGATGTCATTGTTTAAACATTCCGTCAGCAAATACTATTATAATGCAGCTGTATACGTTCAAACGAAAATAAGTTCAAGGTTCAGTTTGGGTAATTTCACATCTAGCTTCAAAATTAGATACGATATAGGAGTAGTAGTGTAACATTTTAGAACTTATCATCATTTAGAGTGTATAGTTTTAAAATTCAAACTTAAACTGGCACATGATTGAACAAGTACACTATTAGCAGCAAGGAGGGTGAACAGACCATTTTGCTGGAGACCTTATTTATGAAAAATAAAACTTCCTACGAAAATGAAATCTCAAGGTCAATAATGTTAAACCAAAACCTGTCAGGCCATGAGATTTCTCTAATTGGGTTAGCTCATTTTGTTACATCATCGTTTTTATTTTTTTCTTTTACGTGCTGGTCACTCAACGCTGGTCGTTCGCCCTCCCTGCTGCTATAATTAAATCATTATTGTTATATCAATAATGATAGGAGAATCTCACACAACTAGATTAGCTCGAGAGCGACTAGAGGCAATTAAGAAATATCTACCCGTCCGTCATTCTGTCAAACAACAACTACAAGAACGTCAGGAGTCTCAAGTGGAATTTACAGAAGATACATAACAATTATTTAAACCGACAAAGAAAATTGTTACAGCAACTGAGGCAGCACAAAGAGCTCTTGAAACATTACCTGTTGATATTGCTGGCCGTATTCAAACAGCTCAACCTGGGGCTCAACCACAACCACAACCATCACCTAAACCAAGAACCAGAACTAAGATAATAGATAAATTTACGCCTGAAGGTATTGCTGCTATCAAGGACGAAGACCAATTACTTGATATCGCCGCGCATGGATATTATGAAAGAGAAAAATATGTAAAACCAGAACATGTTAAATCTCTATGCTCTGCCAATTGGATTAGGGATGTATACCGCGTTGCTACTGATATTCCTGAAGTCCGATCTAATGAAGATATTGATAATTTTAACAGATTTGATGAGACTGTACATAAGCATATTGAAAAAGCTAAACAAGGTAAACGACTATTACCATCACCACAACGATTACAACAACTATTACCATTACCACAACAATTTGAATTACCATCACCACAACGAGAACAACGACTACAACGACGACAACAACAACGACAAGAGCTACAACAACGAGAACAACAACGACAAGAAATAATGAAAAAATTGCAATCACCACGACAACCAATCAGAACAACAAGTGAGGAAGAATATCAAGATCCCCCTGGGGCAACTGGAAATGGTCTTACTACTCGAGGAAGTGGTCTTATTACTTGTCCCAATAACGTCCTTGCTGATGTTGATCGACTAGAAATTCTCACTGGAGGAAAACGAGCTGGTAATAATTCCCCAGAAATCATTGATGAAGCAGCTGATATTTGTCAACGATTATTTACAGGTGGAATTATGGATATTGGTGTTTATCGGTCTCTTATTAATGAAAGCGCCGATGATTATCATAGTGACTAAGTCACTGGATTGAGTATGTAATTAGATGCAGTTAGTGATAAAATCACTTAATAATAGGATGATCATACATAATACTCATAGACCAACCATGGTCAGGGTAATAAATTCACGATTACCAGTATACAAAACGATCCACGGAGATGGACTAGGTGATGTTGTTCAAGGTCTATTTAGAAGGATAGCCCCAAAAGCAATACCGCTTGCAAAGCAACTAGGAATGAAAGCTATTGACGTTGTTCGTGAAAAAGGTATTGGCGCTGTTGGTGATGATGCTAGCAAAGCATTCTCAGCAATCAAGGATAGACTAGCACGATTAATACGACGAAAACCTCAGTCACCAGTGAAACTGGCCAGCACTGAAGTGATGCCCGCAAATGTCAGTAAAATAATAAATCAAGCTGCTAATCAAAAACTAGCAGAATTAGCTGGTGTACCAATGTCAGAAAAAAAAAAATATAACCGCTAGTCTGATAGCAGGAATTCGGCCTTCGTGTTAGACGAAGACGATAATAATTAAGATGTTCAAGCGTATATCTGATCCCGCGTGCGACATGGATGCACCAGCTTTAAAAGATGAATCTGTGTGCGATTATCAATATTATTCTTATGACGCACGAATTCCAGATCAACGTGGGCGAATTGAGATACAAGTTCAAGATACAAGCAGATATTTCTTAACCGCTGAAGCATTTATTGAGGTTGAAGGTGAAATTTTAGATAATGCAGCCCCTCCCTGCGTTTCCTTTAGCATATGCAGCTGATACTAGAGTTAGTTTTGTTTATAATGGCATCATGGCGTTTTTTGACAGCGCTACATACATGATTGATGGAAAAAATATTGAAACAATTCAAAAAGATGTTGATGTTGCCACGACGATAATTGGTCTTGCGCGATATAGTGATGATTATTCAAGATCAGCTGGTCTATCAATGATGTTTGCAAAGGATACAAGTGATTTTCCAGAAAATAGAAATGTAACTATGGGTGATGTAAGAACTGCAGGAGGAGCTGCTGATGCTCCCACAGTTATAGCTTTGAATGCAAATTTTAACTTAGGATTTGCAACACGTAAATCAATGTTGCGCGGTGATAGGACAGCATTTTCATGTGCGATTCCATTATCACATATATTTGGATTCTGTAGAAATGTTAGAAAGGTTATTTTTGGAGCTAAACATACAGTTGTACTTGTGCGAAAAGCTACTGATGATGATGCAATATGGCGAGATGCTGCTATTAATCCTGGTAGAGTAACACTAACAAAACTTTCTTTATGGATGCCAGTAATGACTCCAACAATAGCTGAAGAAGAACACTTACTTTCGTTTATGAGTCAAGGTGGCAAATTAGCGCTGTCATGGTTGACAATGACCACAGATCCTATACAAAGTACAGTTAATGGTTTATTTTCATGGCAAATAGCGTCACAGCAAGGTGTTTCTGGACCAAGACATATATTTATCGCGCTTCAAAATACTGCACGAGTAAACGATCAAGATAAAAGTATAATGATATTTGACAAACTTGGTGTTTCTGAAGTTTCTTTAAGGATAAATGGACATCAAGAACCATCTGAGGATATTTTATTAAATTTTGAACAAAATCATGTTGCGCGTGCATATCATCGATTAATGACATTTATGGGACGTGATCAGAATATTGATTCTGGTTTGCAAATATCACAGTTAGATTTTACAATATTATATCCGATTTATTACTTTTCGCTGGAACATTTAGATTTAACCAGACAGTCTGTTGTTGACATACATTTTCGAGCTCATGTTAACAGAGATGTTGAAGCTATTGCTAATTACAGAGCAATCGCTGTTATACTCAGCGATAAATCAATGCTACTTGAAGGTGTTGGTGGACGAATGAGAGTCGTTGATGCCCCAGTAGAAAATATGTAATTAGACCCTGATTTAAAAAATGATGATAATTATAAATGTCATATCAACATGTTAGTGTTACTCTGACTCCTGGTCAGATTAAAAAGCTACAATCATCATCATAAAATAATTGTGCTGTAAAAATATCACTAAAGCGAGAACAAATCGCAGGTGGTCCGAATAAGCTATCATTATCAGAACGCCAGCATAGGCACTTCAATGAAGCCAAAAAATCAAATAAAGGTATACAACTTAATCTATCTGCGAGTGCCATTAAAGACATCGCTAAAACGGGTGGCATATTTCCACTTCTTGCCGCGTTACCAGCGATAATAGCCGCTGCAGCCCCAGCTGTTGCAAAAGCAGCTGCATTAGGCGCTGTTGGAACCGCTGCTGGAATGGCACTAAAGAAAGCAACGGGTCAAGGAATTATACACGCAGAAAACTTTAAAAAAAGATCACGGGCAAAACAACACGGAAGACGTCTAAGAGCTCCAAACGTGCCACAGCTGGGCCGTCTAAGATTATCAGACCCAGTATACGGTCGCGGTCTAAGACTTCCAGGGACCCCATATTCGTGGTACGGAAAAGGTCTAAGACTGCCCCGGTGACTTCGTCACCGAGTTCGATGATTCTTCCTATGTCTAATTTTGATTTACTTAATGCTGCTAAGCAACTGAATATAAAAAACTTCAGAGGTGTTTTTATGCGTGATCAATTACCTAGAACTGCTAGCAGTTCTGAAACTGATATTATTAATCTCGATAAAAACTCTGGCCCAGGTACACATTAGGTTGCATATGCAATTAATCCACGTGGAATAATTTATTTTGATTCGTATGGGTTGGCACCACCAAAAGAATTTTTAAAATATGTTAGCAACATGCAAAGTAAGAACTCGATGCGTTCTAAGATCTGGTATTCAACATTACCAACACAAAAATTAACAGATCCACCAGTATGTGGCCGTGAAACCCTCGCTGTACTCGACGCAATTTCACTGGCACCGCCAGGAAAACCACCTCATAAAGTCGTACACGAATATACCACATAACACTGCAGGCATAGCCAGAACGCAGAGCGTTCTGCAGACATTTTAAACAGACATTAGTAAATATAATGGTAGATATTTATGGAAGATCTTTTCGCAAAGCTCAGTAGCAAGTCGATTTATCTAAATATGCAACTCTTGATCAGCTCAGAAATGAAATCCATGATTTATTAAATATCATAAGTGTGGATCAAAATGAAGTCGTTGTTTTTCAGGATAAACAAGGACGATTAAAAACAAGTAATATACAACTGTCAGATGTACTTATACGAATTCCCACCGCGGTTGTTAATAATATAGTTACTTGTGCTGATCAAGGTAAAATACAAGATTCTGGTAAGTCAGTGAACGATTTTATCAAGCGAGCTGGTGATTTATTCACCGGTATCATTATCATGAATCAAAATAAAATTACATACCTTGGAAACCCAACCGCAGATACAGACGCAGCAACAAAAAAATACGTCGATGATCAAGAATCTAAGTACGTATTAGTCAACGGTGTATAATGCGTGCATTTCTCAACATGAATAATAATGGTATTAATAATCTCAGAACACCAGAATCAGATTTCGACGCTGCAACGAAAAAATACATCGATGATATCGCTAGCGATCAAGTGACATCATTAACAACAATCAACGATGAAATGACCGCATTTAGAACTGATTTTTCCAATCACGTACAAACGTTCTTAAATTTTAGTAGAAACATAAACAGATCTATTAATGAAGTTTTTGGAAGTTCACCAACTGTTGACATAAAACTTGCTGAGATTAACACAAAAATCAACGATATTGTTAGTGGAATTCCTAATATCATCGAGAAAACCAATCTTGTTAAAATTCCACACAAATAAATCAACAATATCGTGTACACAGTAGCATCAGGATCATCAACATGGACACCGCGCGATAACAGTCTCGAACATACCGCAGAAGTAACTGGGTTATACAGGCTGTCCATGTACGGTTTGGAAATTACTGCGGCCACTTCATCATCACCGAATGTACATTATAATCCTCTACTGGTGATGCTAAATAAGAACACCAAAGAAACATTTACGTTGACATCAATGGAAATGCCCCCGAGACGTTACTGGTGGTGTCTGGAATTCGTAGCTGAAACTCCTCAATTAATTACTTAGATGACAGTATAATAAATCAAACCCTAGTGACGGAGTCACTTATTGACGTGGATCGTTACAGATACAATCAAGTATGTGAGTGTTAAACCAAACTAAAAAATATCATCGACAATTATATAGCAAAGGTAAAAAAATATCGCAGGCGTGTGGTTATCATCGATATAATTGTTTACTCAATTTCTGCTATTATTGCTGGAACCGGATTATTATTATCAACAATAACAATGACAGCACCTGCAGTTGTAACAATTGTCGTTTCAACGGTAACAACATGCGCAGGTATTCTCAGTATTATCGCAAAGAAGATAGCTACATGTACAAACACAAAATTACACGAGTATATAATAAAACTACACACGTCGGCGTCTGCATGCATTAAACTATCATCGTATCTTTCGGCGTATCTCAGAGATGGTAAAATATCCGATGAGGAGTTCATAACGATAATGAAAATTTATGATGAAGCATTCAGAATCGCTAGCGATTCTAGTGAGGAAGTCACTCATAGCCACGGAACGCAGAGCGTTCTAGGTGAAAAAATAAACGATCAAAAAGTCCCCGATTTAAAATAATAATAACAATAATAACAATGTCAACGTTAGAACTATTACAACAGATCGTCACTAATACAACGCCGTCAAAAGCTACAATGATATCATTAAGTTCGACCAATCCTGAATTTAGCGTTAACTTTCCAACTGCAATTCCAGCAAGTGAAATAGCATTAGCACAGTTACGAGTTTATCATAGCTGGCCAAATATCAGGTCAAAATCGTTTGGTGGACTACCAGCAAACAATTCACTGGTATTTGCAAATAAGAATAAACCTGATGGAACTCCTGATTGGCAAGTTGTTGGAATTTCAACGGGCAGTTATCAAATAGAACAGATTAATGATGAGTTCCAACTAGAATTAAATCTATTACAGGAAAAGAATCCAAAATAGCAATTACTGTTTACGAACCAACATTATCAGCGGCGATTGAAATAAATTCCCTTGATTATGTTGTAGATATTTATCAGTCATCGGTCAGATCCGTGTTAGGATGGCTTGATGTTCCGCCAGGAATGGAACGCAACGCGTTCTCTAGCGATTCTACAGAACCAAAACGAGAAGAATTTAAGACAAGCGAAAGAAAATATATAAAAAATCCAGAATATTTAAGATTACCACCATTTAATAATGTTAGTGATCAAAAATTTGAACTTTATGGTAAATATTTCCTTTTCAGATCTCAATCTTTTATTAAATATAATAAATATGGTGATAATCCTCCTATTACTGAATTTGCTGATGATGCAGTTAAAACATGGAAATACCATAATAATGAGGAGTTTAATAACACATTAACTAAATTAAAAAATTTATTTTTATCATTAACACAATTTTATAATGAAGATGTCAAAAATCAGATAATCGAAACAATAAAACATTTAAATCAAATTATTTACGACTTATGACATGTCAATGATGCTCTAATTTATTTTGTAAAAAAAAAAGATGATAATAGAATTTTAAAAGATTTGTTTCTTAAATTTTATAAAATAACAGAAGAAGAATTTAAAACATTTATTATACCAGATTTAAATAACGCTAAAATAAAAAAAATCACTTGACGATCTTATTGAAGAATATTTTCCCGGAGTAATTGAATCATGGAGAAAAATAGCCCCACCACCGGTTATTCTTAAATATAATAACGATCCACATGGTGGAGGCCGTCATATCACGCCGGGTATTGTTAATATAACATCAACGATCGCAGTCAATTTAGTATGTGATGTAATTGACGGCAGCTTTCAAGTAGATCTTTCAAAGTCTAGCCAGGCCCAGCAAGGATATATATTATACCCATTCAGTCCTCAAGCTCTGCCTGGGTGGTTAATTGTATCTGAACCAATTACCCCGTTTATCTACGTGTACATAATCCGTTATTATCAAGGGTACATTTTAAACTTACTGACCAGGCTGGACACATTCTGGATTTGCGAAATGAGGTTTTAAGTATTAATCTGTATCTACGATCATAATGCGTCATCATAAAAAAAAAAAAAAAAAAAAAAAAAAAAATATCCGAATCTAACTCGGATCAGAATAATTTTTTTTACTGGGGTAAATCGTAATTATCAGAATAAAAAATAAATATTATTATAATTATAAGTAAATAAACTGTATACTGTCAATTTTGCCAGGGATTTTGTTTAGCCATTACCACATTGACTCCACCTTCACTTTTATTTTCACAATGCTCTCTTAACTGTCTTATACGAAAGTTCACAATCTTTTTCTGTTCGTATTCATGAGATAATTCTAACTTAATTTTGTCAATAGCGTTGTGAGAGAGGTACAAACAGCTTTACCTGATTATCTGTAACTGTTGCCAGTGACTGTAACATTGCCTGCTGGATAAACTTCATGAATTTATAATCAGATGGCAAAGTATATCTATTTTCTAATTTCCGTTGTTTTAATGATTCAAAATCACACAGAATTTTTTCAGGATTAAGATTATCAGATATATTTATACCGTTATGCTGTAATTTTTTAATCGCAGAAATAATAACATTAATATTTTCAGAATTCATTATATTATAAATGTTTGTTTAAAATAAAAATATTTCTGAATCAGAATAATAAAACATATTTCTGAATCAAACAGTGACCACGTGATCTGACGTAATGGTCATTCACACACCAATGAATGTGGTATCTAGGTGGCGCTACGAAAACCCCCTCAAAATGTTTACAGCAGGCGTCAAAAGGCGCTTTTATGAGAATGGAGTAGAGGCGTCCAAAGGCGCTTCTATGAGAATGGAGTAGAGGCGTCAAAAGGCACTTTTATGAAATAAAGGGTTAATAAAATAAGATATTTTTGAAATAGAAATAATAGAAATAGAAATAAAAATAAAAAATAGAAATAGGAATAAAATAAAAAATAGAAATAAAAATAAAAATAGAAATAGAAATAAAAATAGAAATATAAATAAAAATAGAAATAAAAAAAGAAATAGAAATAAAAATAGAAATACAAATAAAAATAGAAATAAAAATAGAAATAGAAATGAAAATAAAAATAAAAATAGAAATAAAAATTAAAATAAAAATAGAAATAAAAATAGAAATAGAAATAAAGAAAAATAAAAATAAAAATAAAAATAAAAATAGAAATAAAAAGATATTTATATTTACATAAAGATATAATATACAAAAATAAACATTACCGTAGTAAGTGGTTACCCTCCAAGTGGGGCCCCTTCATTGCCTTTGTGTCTTTCGTGGGGTCCTTACATTATTGTCTCTTATGACGTTCATGGGGCACCCCACGTGCTGTTTCTATTGGCAGACATTCTTTCTGAATGTCTGTGTGGGTAACCTTCAAATGAGGTAGAGAGCTTACATACGGTAATATTGATTTTAGAGAGCTTGCAATGTGAATTCAATGACCCCCCACCAAATCAAACCCTGGGGTAAGTGCAAAAACGCACTCACCACGTTGTTCAACGTGATGAGGGGTCATGAATTCTTTGGAGCAAGCTCCCCATCTTTTTAAAAATGGCGAGGGGCAGTCCAGAGCCCTACCCGACGATTTCGTCCGTGACGGGAACGGAACTCAGGGCGTCAGTATGAGAATCCAACATTCTAACACTGAGCTATGAAATTCAATTATAAGCACATGTTTAAAATATTATCATGTATTTACCAAACAGTATTACATTTTCTGATTTTGAAAACACGAAATTTTACATTTATATTTTCTGATTCTGAAAGCATTATTATATAAACCGAGAAATACATGATTTTTGATTTTATATAAATCTGTTTGTACAGAAAAACGAAATCCTATTACGAATACAGAGTCTGTATAGTGCAAAACCAGAAAACTAAGTAGTGTATCACGTAAGAGCTGTGTCACTACTTAGATCAACCGTTGCCAAGGATACTAAAATATCGATCACTTGCATGAATACATGCCATACTTATGTCTAAAACTAACTTACTGATCTATACATTTATTCACTGTTGAGATATATATACACATCGTTTTTATGAAGAATATATTACTTATGGACGAAATAACACATACAATAAGGAAAGATATATTGATGCTTACTGGCATGTAATACTTATGTGGGTTCCGTTTTGACCAAGATTCGCAATATTACTGTCATATAACATAGCACAATAAGCACGCCAACTGCTTGATTTACTAAGTTATGCTTGACGGAGTTGTCTCGCTTAATCATCTGATACCATAAAAACATACTCGAATTTGATTTTATGTCCAAATCTTTTTGAAAATGCAGATTTTGTGATATTATCTGCCACGTATTTTACTGAAGGTGGTGCTATGTTAAAATATTTACCAGCAGAATTAATTGATTTAAATATAATTTCCTGGCCAGTCTCTGTATTTACAGATTTAACAGCCCTTGCGTATTGTGCGTCGCCAGAATTTCCGGACTTGCAATTGTGACTTTGTGTAACAATTTGCAAGTTAGCAAGCGAGTTATCAAGTTTATCACCACTGATGTGATCGATTACAAGTCCATCTTTAATGACCCCATAAAAACATTCGTAGATGAACCTATGTGATAAATAATTTTTATTTCCACTGGTATTAAATCCAAAATATCCAGTATTAATAACCCTGCCAACTGTTTGTTTTTTAATCTACAGTGCCTAATTACACCATCACGAGATTCTTCATAATTTTTAATGATTGGATGCGTTACAAACTCATTTTGCTCCATTTATATACTAATATTATTTGTTTAAATCATTATTATTTAAAATCGAGCGAGATAATCTTCTTCGGTTTTTATAGGAGATTCACCTGACAATGTTAAAGTGTTATTTTTTTTAATCGTAATATCGTTTCATCTCTCTGTATTTTTTACCACCACATTGCACACACAGTTGAGTTTTTCCTCTGACTCCAACACCACACCGCACACCTGGATTTGGTCCTAGACAACCGTGTCTAAAACATTGCATATGGTAGCCGCAAAATTCATTTACGCAAGTTTTGTTACAAGGAGAAGTATATCCGATTTTGAGCCAGTGGCATTGATTCTTTGTTTGAATCATATACAAGTAATTAAAATTCAATTTAAATATGTATTTGTCTTAATTATAATAATGCAGGAATTATCCACAATTGAACCCTCTAGAGCTACATTTGATCTTGACAGACTGCCGAAATATAGATTTAGTTTTTCGATGCAAGATCTAGCTTTAACGAATAAGGATATAACTAAACGTATCCGTGAAGCCAAAAAGGAATTTCGCGACGATGGTGCGGCTCATGTGTGGTCGACATTCAGAATTGGAAATACTGTCAATGTAATGAATGACAAACGAGGAAGAGAGATTATTGACTACCTTGATGTTCAAAGATATTTTATTTTAATAAAATTTATTGTAAAGACAGACGACGACATTTGGATTATCCGTGACAAACGTGATCCTGTACGCATGCAGTCAGGAAATAATATTGTTTTACTAAACAAAAATTTCAAACCCGGAATACTGACTGGTATTGACAAACCGTATTATGAACGAACGTATCCTGTGACTGCGGTTGTCTATGCAATATATCCGCTGATAATAAACCTAACGTTAGTGATCTCAAACCTATGAAACTGTCATCGCTGACTTCGTCAAGAATAAATTGTGTAGCTGAACAGGTTACGGAACACTTCACAAATGCGATACGCGGAAACGGTTTTTTTTTACGGATTTACGACGTAAAAGAATAAATACGTGGGCAGAAGCGGTTAAAGATACCGGAGCGTCTATCAGCGACGTTGCTGAGCTGGGAAAGAAATTAAAATTCCCAATAACAGTGAAGACGTTAACCGGAGAGATTTTGTACAAACCGAAATATAAATCAAGAGGAGCTTCGATAGATATTATTGATCATAACGCACATGCATGGACTGGGGCAGGAACAATATTTCCAAGAGACAGAACGGTTAAATTTTATAATGGTCATGTATTCGATGCTATCAGCGATATCAGTAAAAGTATCTGCTTGGCTGTTTCAAAGTTCGGAATATGATTTTCATCATCAGTTTGTACGGTCTAATGGTGATATTTATCGTACAGAATTTCTCCACGAAGAAATGAAAAATCTTGCATTAAAATATACCTCTGATGATATTAAGGTTGGACAATTACTGAATAACTGTTTTACCGTTCCATCAATTGCTGCTCACGCTGCTCAGGAGAAAAATTCATGGAAACCGACACGATTGGAATTTCTTGAAGATGTCCAACACAGTTGTGATTGGAATTTCTTGAAGATGTCCAACACAGTTGTGTGGAATATGGAAAACGATTATAGAGACGTTATCTCAGTTGATATGGTAGCATGTTATCCTGAAAGTTTTCTTGGATACGGAGAGTGTTCTGAATACTTTAAGAGATTTGGACATCCGACACACGAGATGACCAGAGTTGCGATAAACGGACCCTTACCAGATTTTGACTTAACCGGATTCGCCTGTATAGAGTCGTTCGAGTTTTACGGGGATCTCCATCCGATTGTTTATGCGTGGTTTGGAAGACATTTTTTCAGAAAAATGTTGGGCTCCAATAGTACTATTACAGTACATGCTTGATGCTGGAATTTTAATATCGTTAAAAGTGAGTGAAGCAATTATATCATACCGCGTGCAGAAACAAGCTTGGTTGTTAGAACCGGATATATTTAATATTAATGATGCTAGGAGAGATTTTCCTAATCTTAACGAAGATGATATTGTTAAAATTACTAATAATATACGTGACTGCAGGAGAGAAAGTGATGAGAAATTTGCAAAAGATCTCGGCAGAAAAATAACTGGTAAAGTTACGCAAGGAGGATCATATAATCATAAACGACATTGTACAAGATTAATTATGCACGATGTTGAACTCGATTTTATAATTGCTGATACAACGGAGAAAAACACATTTATAAGTCGAAGTAATGCTTATTTATCCGACGGAAGTAAATTAGGTACAATTGTGAGGTATACTGATGGCGAGTCACCGCAGTTTACTCATTTAAGATCTTTGATGCTAGCGTACGTTTCGATAAATCTATTATCGATGATAAACAGATTTCCTCTGATTGCAGTCAGAGTCGCGACACATTCATTTTATATAAATAAAAAATATGCGGATTCGTTAAAACAATTGCATATTAACAATCATGCATCATGGGGCGAATGGAGAATAAAACATGAAGATGTAATTAATTATTCTGAATCTGCCAACGTTGAAATTGCGGAGACATATTACAAAAATAATCAGATATCAAAATTGTCATCGGCACCATCTGTATATGATCCTGTGGCTAGACACAAGACTGTTTATCTTAATGGGTGTGGTGGTTCAGGTAAAACAACACGCGCGATTGAATTATTTAATAATTGTTCTGATATGATTGTTTTGACACCGACACATAAACTCGCCAGAGAAATTAAAGAACGAGGAGTAAAATCACGCACATACCATAGTTTCTTCAGATGGTGCGGAGACACATGGACTCCATCGTGGATGGATGAGAAATACATTCCTAAAACTATCATATGGGACAAGATATGCACGGTGTCGCTAGAGGTATTAAAAATATTTCTTGATTGGCTGTTATTGAAGAATACTGCTGTGATAATGTGTGGCGATCATGGTCAACCGTCACCTTTTATTGGATCGTCTCCACATGAGTGGCTGAAAACATTTGTAGATTATTACGAAGAAATAACTGATGACCATAGAGCTATTGAGTTTAAAAGAGTTTAAAAAGTTAATAAGACTACAGCCAGATAAAATACAGTCTGAGATAATGCGTAAAGTAATTCCAGAAACTCCTATGAATGATTTTTGGACTTTATGGAGACCTGCTGATTTCATAGTTGCAAGTAGAAAAATAGTTCGCTATACACTTCAACAACAATTATTTACGTTACATAAAGAAAAATTTTCAAATCTACTTGTACCATTATGTTATCGCCCAGCAGATACTCGACGACAGAATGTTGATGTTGAGATTCCTGGTGGTAGAATACAAAATCTTGTGCTAAATGATATTGTTTTAGTTGTTGTTAATGTTGTTGAGAGCGCGTTGAGCATGGATAAATCGCCGTGGACGTTAGGATACGCTATAACGATTCACTCGTCACAGGGATTAACTATTACTGATACAAATATTTGGATTGTCGATGATCGTATTGAGTGGTCAAATTTAGTTTATCTTGCAGTGTGTCGAGTCAGAAGAATATCTCAACTGCACAGGGTTATCATGGATTGCGTAATAACCGAAGAAATCACAAACAACTTTGTCGACATCAAGAAAAAATTAGCGAGCTATAAGCAATGTGACAAAAACAAAATAATCGCGACTTTGATATGGATGCTGAATTTATTATAACACTAAAACAACGACAGAATAATCATTGTGCAAGTTGTAACACAGTAATGTTGTGGCAGTATTCAAATAATAATCCAAGACAATTTGCCGTTGATAGAATTAATAGTAGTCTTGGTCACACACGCGGAAATGTGATGCTGACCTGTCTTGAATGTAATCGACGTCGGGGCGCTGGACGCTGTGCAAGTTTACAAAAGTGAGCGCGGTGGTAATTGTGTGTCTTCAGGAATTACTTGTAATTGTTCGCGTACAAATCCAAGTTGAGGAGCAGTTGAATCTAATCTGTAGATTGCAGGTCTACCTGTGGACCTTACCACGCTAGAAATTTTATGTGTGGTCACACTCCAGATAGGATCAGTTGTTCTTTTTTTACCTCCTTCAAGTTCACCAGGTTCATATAAATATCTTACGGTAACATTACCTAGTACTGGTTGAGAGGAAGATTCACGTTGTATTGGTATATATTTTTTTGTGATCGCATTAGAAGGTTTCATAGAAGTTGCACGAGTAATCTCATTATTTAACGCAGCTATCACACTTGGTAACCTTGCAACCCATTCACGAGATCTCTCCATGGACTTAAAGTCAGTGGATATTTCTTTTGCATATTGATATCCAAATAACCGCTCAGCAAGTGTTCGATTAAATCGTTCAACGATTGCCTGATCACGATGAATTTCAGTGTGTCCTCGTCTGATTTTAACGTTATGTTTTTTCATCAACGATGATACTGCACCAAGAAATTCTTTGCCAGGATCAACCTGTAATAACTGTGGCCATCGTAGACCACCACGTTGATAAATTCGTTCAAACGCAGATGCACCTTCAGTTGCTGTCTTTGTTGACAGTGGTTCTGCTTCTTTATATCTACTTGCAAAGTCAACAACAGTTAACGCGTATTTGTATGTGCGCAATTGACGTCTGCCAATTTTAATGGTATCATGTGGTAAAAACAAAATATCTGCTTGATGAACTTCATTAGGGGTACTGACATCAAAATGTGCATACTGAATTTTTTTAGGTGGTGGTAGATAAATTTGCCATATTGCCTGTCGTGCTAACCACGCTGCAGCAACAGCACGTGAGACTTTTGCTACTTCAGCAAGTTTACTAATTGCTGCTTTGCCTCTCCAATATCCTCTTGGGCTATAATAAACAGATTCCATTATAACAGTTATCTATGATTAATTACCAGCCACTAGCACTAATTTACCTTTCATAGCAGATTTTACTAGGAAGCTAGCAAGTTTTTCTCTGAGAGTTTTACTTTTTATGGAATTTAATGCGTGAATCAGCTTTACATCTGCAATATGTCATTGTTGCAAATCTTTACTTTTATACGCGACATTATGAACGTGACACGCTTGATCAGTTGCGTTTATTGGATACTCTCCAGGTCTTGGTTGATCTTGTTCGTCAAGTCGAATATCAAGTCGGGTTCCTGGACCACAATAATTATATCCAGGTAAATGTTTTTCACCAGGATACTTTGCCCATGGAGCTCCTGGTAATTTACCTAACGAAGCAGCGATATCTCCACCTGTCTTTGATGAAATAAATTTGCATTTTTTTGTACCACATTTTACACATCTGCCTGTAAGTGCGCGCCTGTTATTTTTTGTTATTATTGTTGTTAATCTACTGGTCCCACCGATGGTGGGGGTGGGTGCTCTACATCGAACACAATATAAATCTATATTATTATTATATGGATATAATTGACTTCTCAGCGACACGAAAACAAGAGCCAGTCAAACATCATCCAGCGCTACCAAATTCCATCAGAGCAATTATACTTGGCCCATCTGGGTCTGGTAAAACGCAATTATTACTTAATCTGATAATGCGATGGCTCAAGTGGGATAAATTATATTTAGTAGCACCATCTGTAGATGATCAACGATGTTACGAAGTACTTAAAGATTTTAATGAAAATGCAAAGTCGCTGACGTGTCCTGATAAAGATAATGATGTTCTTGATTTTATTACCGATATCGATGAAGCTCCATCCATAGATGATCTTGATGGATGTATCAATAATCTCGTAGTATACGATGATGTAATGCTGGACAAACAATCAAATCCAGCTCGGATATTTTTGCGAGGTCGTCACAAAAATACAGACGTGATTTATTTAACTCAGAAATACACATAAATTCCTAAAGTGATCAGAGATAATTGCAATATCTTAATTGTGTTTAATGGAGTAGATAATTATACTTTGCAAAATATTTATTATACTTGGTGTTCAGGGGACATGGACATGATTAAGTTTAAAAACTTCTTTTCAAAAGCACAAACTGTTCCGTTCGGATTTATAACGATAAATTTACATGACCCAAGATCTAGATATCGTATAGGTCTGGATAAAATCTTTGGTTAATTATAGCAGCAGGGAGGGTGAACGACCAGCATTGAGTGACCAGCACGTAAACAAAACAAATAAAAACGATGATGTAACAAAATGAGCTAACCCAATTAGAGAAATCTCATGGCCTGACAGGTTTTGGTTTAACATTATTGACCTTGAGATTTCATTTTCGTAGGAAGGTTTTTTTTTCATAAATAAGGTCTCCAGCAAAATGGTCTGTTCACCCTCCCTGCTGCTATATTACTGCAGACTTTTCACTGATGTTGAAACATTCCTAATATATTTATCTTTGGGCTGATAACATCTAATTCCTTCATTTACTGTGAGATCCGTTGTAGCTGCAACTGACTTCAAGAAACTGAAGGTGGACGTTTAGCAAAAAAAGATTGATCAATTTCCTTTCCTGAACTGTTTTTTTATTCATAAATTCCATTGGAAAAAATATTTTTGTCAAATTCTTGTCTTGAAACTCCAATTTTGTATCAAGGAACTTAAGTACATTTTACTATAGTCAGTTTAATTGATTTTCTCGTATAATGGCAAATGACAATTTATGAAACGAAAATTGAATTTGCTAGGATATAAAATTACGGTAAGAAACTAAATCCAGAAAAATGTAAAACGGAATCACTTGAGTGTCGATTTTGACAGATGAATTTCATACAGGATATAACAACTTTTTGGTATAACTTATACAAGTTAGATACATTAATAATATAATCTTGATGGAAAGATATATATAGTGACTTGGAGTTTGATATGAAAATATGGTGGTTCGAGAGTTGTCCAAATATGACAATTCACATAAACTTCAATAATGATATGGAATTTGGGGTCAAACCCTTATCTAGACATAAAACTGTCGGAGTTCCATATGCAAAATGGTTGGAATTAGCAAGGTTTGTGGTCACTATCACGGAGAGCTTGATCAAGCTTAAATCTGCCAAACCAGATGTTGTTGAAGGCAAAAGCAAAAGCCTTTTGACCAAAGAAGATTTGGAGAATCTAAAGAAACCAGGACTCACGTCTGTCGACATCAAGATTTTGTCGCAGACACAAACTTGGTAGTGCGAATATATTGTTGGTAATAAAGTAATTAACGTAAATTTAAAGCCATTTTTAAAACTAATCATTTGTTTCAAATAAGGAGTAAGTTCATCTAAGTTCTAGTCTCGGCATAAACTAGTCTATTTTTATTCACAATTAAATCTATAATAAGGGTGAAATTTCTTCTTTAGTTAGACTGGCAAGATTGGATTTCTGTTTCTAGGTGAAGGCAATTTGCACGTCATTTAGTACCTACTGGGCAGCTCTGGCAGCTGATGTATCTTTAGTTGTCATTGTATTATATATGAAGAATGAAGCAGTATTCCACGTACGAAAAACTGTAAATCGATTCAGACTCTATAACGCTGGCTTGTTAAGTGGGAATGGAATTCAGTGCGTTTACAAGCTTGCCGCATGTTTCCAAGTATCACATACTAACGTTTTAAAAACTACTCTAATGTTTCAGGAAAGACCAGCGACTCCAATGCTCCAGATGATTATGTTAGAATCAATATTGAATTCCTTTTGTTGACGCCAATAGAGCACTAGTGCCTCTACTTTTGCTGACAAAGGCTTCTGTTCTGCATCATCAGCTACACACGTTATCAAGCTTAAATGATTTCGCAATCAAATGTGCGTTTTATCTGTATCTAAACAACATGCAAATCTAAAGTCTCAATACTGTTACGTGTCTAGGCTCGTACTAAAGTAACAAAGAAAAGAGTGAAGCCAACAAGCTTTGTAAAATGTAACAAATAATTTATTTCCCTTGAAAAACAAGGTAAAAAATATGAAAAAGGACTTACGGTTTATGAATCTAATCCAAAATTATTCCTAGAATTAATGAATATAAGGCCTGACAATAAAAATTCCTAAGTGAATCACAGTTCGAATCCCGATGAAGTTCCAAGATGGAAGGCAATGACATCTTCTATAACCTGTTTTGTGTTGATATGTCAACTGTTCCTATTGAATCACCAAGAATAATAATCCAGCTTTAGAATTCCAAATAATTTCGAATAAATGTCTTTGTCCAAGAATTCGAATGAGCACAAGTGTTTCTCAGGGAAAATAAATTATTAATTCCGAAAAATAGAAAAATTCAAATCAAACTAACAACAACAAGAATACCTTTCAACTCCAAACGTATTTATTACGACTGAATTAAATCACTATAATAAGAGATGAGTTATAACCCCAACTGATACGCAATTCAGACCCTCGTGATGGGTCACGTGATCACTTAGTCCGAACAACGCAAAAGAGGCTACAAGTCTAGTATCACGTAGGCCAGATATGACCTTGACTGAAATCAGTGATTTCTTCACTGAGAATGGATATAAAAAAAAATATTTAAAAAGTTGTTTACCAGAAAGTGAATCTAGCTCACCGATTGATACAATGTAAATAAGCTACTACTTGTTTATCAGGCTACAAAGAACTGAACTGAATTTTCTGGGAATATGTCAAATCCAGTGTATAAAGTTATCATTACAATAACATGTAATGGAATAAAAAATAAAATATAAAAAATTTAAAACTAATAAACAAGTAATTAAATTACATATACGTAACACTACAGCCGGGTCAGGAAGACTCATTTAGCAGTATCAACTCAAATAATGATCCGCCAAAGTTTTCAGGCTGCGAGACACGTGTTTGATATGAAATAATCGTTGGAATGAACGGAAGGTCATTAAGAAAAATGTTAAAACCCGAATATTGTATGTTAAGAATTTACTGGGAATTATACCTTTTGCAATGAAAACAAAAGCAAAAACTAAAATGATAGCGAAATCAAAACCAATAACAATAACTAGTAATCCGAACTAGCTATTGTACAAATTAATTAGATTCAAGGAAACAGCATGAAATGATATCGTGAAATGCTACCTCAGCAAAACTAACATTTTCCTTTCATAGTAGTGACTTAAACTTGTCAAGATTATTTCCTGTATTTCTGAATTAGTAAGAACATACAGTTTATTTAAATATAAATATATAACAATTGCCAACTTTAATCTAAGAATATAAACGTTGCGTGGAAAATTTGCTCGAGATTTACATTATGATCGATTCACATGAACAACATTTGCACAAATTGTCCATATTTAGCGAACTGTGATCTTCAAAAGTTTTACAGAGATGATGTTCTTTGCTGAAAATACTACACAAATAACTAATACTTTCAGCTGTGTTTGATGCCACCAAAAGTTAGAATATCAAAACATACTGGACATCATCAGTAGCTTTTCAATGTACAAGACCTATATATGGCAACCTCGCCTATATTTAGTGAACACTCTCAAGAAATAAAAGTAATACGAGCATTCGATCGCATCATGTAATAAATCTTGAGTTTGTCGCATGCATGAGAGCATTTGTTTGACGACATTTATTTGCTATTGCTGGGTTTTCATATGTAAGACTAATTGTAAATTATTTCAGTTTCTAATATATTAGCTTTCCGCAGTGGGAATTAAGTGTTTTCGAAAACTCTCCACATTTGCAAGTATTATTTACTACTGTTCTTGAACTACTTTAATGTTTCAGGCAAAAGCAACTACTTAAATTCTCCAGTTGGTGATGCTCCCATCAACGTAGACTACCCTTGTTCGGAAATATATGATCGTTTGCAGCTTTGAGATTCTGTGTCATTCCCACTTTGTATTCTTAAAGGAATCTTTGACGAATCAATGTCGTCTGAACAAAAGGTCACGGACTGGTTAAAGGCTACCTTGAAAGCCGAGACACACAACCAGCGACAGTCATCCCTGAGTGCGCGCAAGTTTCTAAAACAATACATTTAATTATGATCATTTTAAAAACATTCTTTGGACATCCCTTACCGTATTATCTGCATATAAGACAGACATCTACTTATCAATGTGGTGACAGTACCTATGATGCGATCAAAATGCGTCTAAGGGAGTTATCTTCAAATACGAGAATGGCCTATATCGATATCAAAAACAAATATCAAGACGGTTAGTAATACATGAGTTTTCGTATGTATTTTCAAGAAGAATTATACCAGAAGTGGTGGTTCTTAACTCTAACATTCATTTACATACAAGGTGTGAGGACACTATAGAAACGTTTCAGTATCAATTTCATGTCTTTGCACGCGATCAAAAGTAGCTTCGGCCATTCCGTGGTTAGGGTGACGGACTTGTGACCAGAAGAGCACAGATTCAAATACTGCACTTACCAGATTTTTTTAAGCTGCCCTGGTGTGTTTCTGGGTCAGCATTACAATTCGCTATCACGATCTAACCTTTAGTGTATAGATGTGCTATTAAACAACAATTTAACAGCTATCATTTATACTGACGCCTTATATTATTTAGGGGGCACCTAGTATTCATTATGTATGTTCGTCCTTGCATTCAATAACTTTTCAAGGATTTCAGAGGCAAAATCCAAATTTATTCCAGAGCTTAGTACCGCAGAAAAATTATTCAGATCTTAGTTTCATTTTCATTCCGTCAAATGGTTTCAGACATAAGGTACCCTTTCACTTTAACGTTTCTATATGAATCATGGATGTAATTAACTTTCCCTAACGTTCGGACCACATCATGTGTTGTAACGATACTTATATGGGGTTTTATTTAAGTACAAGCTAGAGTAATTTGATACATTTTGCTGATTTATGTTCGTATTTGACTTAGATCTAGAACAATGATTGTTGTTTATTCAGCTTAACTATACGTTTTCAAATCAATGCAGTAAAAGCCCTTAATCTCAATCACCTGAGGATTGGATGGGACAATATTTTATGTAGTTTCTGTGTTTAATTCTACAAATGAAATACGAACTTCGCAGAAACCTATCCATCCACAACGCACCCATTTATAAAATCGTCCATCCTTCCATTAATTAATATCACAGTTTCACTCGATACAGCACTTCAGATGATAGACAAACAGGCATCCTGAAATGCATGTAATCGCTTTCTTTTGTTTGAAATGCTGCCAGAACAGCGCAACCATAAACTAATAGTCTCACCGTCCAATCTAAATTTAGCTAAAATATTAGAAAATAACTGTACAATGTCACTTGAATAAATTAATTAAAATACATGAGTGCGTATGTTTTCCTGTGCGTACATATGCTGAACTTTGCAGTATCGGCCAATTTACAGATGTGCAAATTAGCCTATGCTACTAACACCTTCGAAGTTTAAACAACATGCAAATTTGTCATACGTGTGCAAATCCGTTAAAATATATACAAATGTGTGTATGTATAAATACTAGTAAATGTCCACGGGGTGCTAAATGGCCAAACATTATCATTAACGTTTAAGAAAGAATTGTGCGTTACCAATCAATAAAATGTGCTAATACGTGATTGTATTGGTTTATCGGAGAAGAAGAGAGCATTTTGCAAATGGTCTTTGAGATAAATTACAGGTGAGAGAGAGAGAGAGAGAGAGAGAGAGAGAGAGGATGTGCTTTCCAGTGTTTTTACAATGTTTGTTTCGCTTTTCGTGTTTTGTACGCAGTACAAGAAGAAAGCTGAACTGCTCTAAATACGAACACCAAGATGCTATTCCTCCCAATATTATCAAACAATGTAACTGTAAAAGTTTTCTTGCTTTATTCATTCTCAGGAGAATATATTATTCCTTTACAATATGTTTGTAAAAATTAAAAAAAAATAATACAAAAATATTGTAAAGGAATGATGTATTCACCCGAAGAGCATCAATAAAGATTATGCGAAAGCGCTTGAAGGAATAAACTATGTACATTTTTCTAATAATATATTCTCCTGAGAATGAATAAAGCATGGATATTTTTCTGATCTTCTGTTACATTAACAAACTTTTGTATGTATTATCCGGGACGTTCATTTTTTCATATATATATATATATATATATATATATATATATATATATATATATATATATATATATATATATATATATATATATATATTACAGGTTTTAATCCCTGTATCCCACCATTTTTGAACATATGTTTTAACTGTGATTGACATTAAGGAGTATATTAATTATATCTGACATCTTCAAATTAACATGACATGTAAAACCTTCTATAAGTAAATCAACAAGGAAACAGACTTTGGAAGCAGAGTGAGGCAGTAAGAATGACAATGAATGAATGAATTAATAAATAAATGTCAAGAAAAGGCGAATTATGACATAAATTATGCACAAACAAATGAAAACAAACCGAGGAAATTAAATAGCTTTCAGGTGAAAATTACAGTGATAATGTAAGTTAATTTATATTTTCATTATATGGTGCATATACCAATTTTAGTACCTTGTCTTACTCTGGTCCACGTAATAAACTTTGAATGCAGCTGACAATGTTTTGTACATATTGCAATTTAAAATAGTAATTATATATATATATATATATATATATATATATACCTATATATATACTATTTTAAATTGCAACATCTTCAAAAAACATTATTTAATATATATATATATATATATATATATATATATATATATATATATATATATATATATATATATATATATCATACAGGTTAGATAATTTTTAATTCGTACTCTACGGTGATTCGAACCCAGGTCCGGGGTAAACGGCACGCATTGCCTTGCCTGCACACACCAGTCCATATTTCGCCGCGACTAAACACACATCACCAGAACATGATGCAAATGAGTCGGTGTTATATGCACTCGTGTGTAGCAGACACACTCGCATGACGAACTAGTAATTGATTCTTATCTATCTACACAGTCATTCTGGATTCCTATGAAATAAATCAAGGTATATAGGATTAATTATAGAGGATTATAAATATACACCTGACAGAACAGAAAGTGCTATCCCTGGATAGCTTGATAATAGTAGGCCGTAGAGTACGAATTAAAAATTCACTAATCTGTATGATAGTATTAGAAAATTATATATATATATATATATATATATATATATATATATATATATATATATATATATATATATATATATATATATAATAGGTTATATATGTTTTAGTGCCAAGTATTTTCAAATCCAACATAAAACAAATAATTGTATTCGTAGTTTAGGCTTATTTTAACTGAATTGATTTTACTGACTTTATTATATTCAATATTAGAATATAATATTGTCCCAGGCTGATAATTGGCAGCATGAGTTTCATTAGATATCACACTTAGACCACAGTGAAGAATGTTTGTGGTATTACTGGAGGTGGAGGATTGGGTATTCCTTCAGGGGTGTTGACATTGGCTTGAATAACAGCAGACTTTATTTAGGGCTTTTTGCATGAGTGAGCATTTGTTGTCATACCGTATAAAGACTGCCGCATTTATACAGCACCTGACTTTCTTTACAAGTATACACACCGCCATGTTGACAGAATATCCATGTATCAGACCTTAATCTTTACGAGGGTATTTGCTGTTTGTTTGTTGGAGGGGGGGGGGGGCTAACGAGTGATTGCTTTAAAATACCAGAACGTAAAAACTGTTATACTAGGCTACATATAATAAACTAGCATTTACAAATAAAGAGTGGCTCATGAAGGGGTGGGGTGGGTGCTAAATAATTAACTGTTAACATGTTACTCAAATTTCGTTCTCAGGAAATGTAGTTTTTCACCCAATGTACATTGGTAAAAGACGATGTTACGACTGATAACAATGTTTGCTTAGTCTTTACAAGGAAAAGCTATATTGCTGTAGTGAAGTAACTTTAATAAATTACTTATGATTTAATATCACTCCAACTTTGCCAGTCTCATTATCGATGCAGTCTCGTGTAATATCCTTAAATGTAAGCCTTATCAAATTCTGAAATCTAGTTTGCATTTTTAACAAAGCAAACGGAATTTAAACAGTCTATTAAATTCCGCTGCCTCGTAATTTCTAGAAGTTACATTGGCACATGGAAGGACATCTTGCAATTTTAGGCACATACCTGGAGTTATGTCGTATACACGCGTGACAAAAATGTCATAAACAAAAAGAATAAATACTTAAGCAACCATATTTTCACACTCACGTCGTTGTTATAGGGTTTAAAGCCATTTTTCAGCACAAGATAGGCTATACATGGCGGCCAGTATTAATGGTGGAGGAAGAACCCTGGAAAACCCCGGGAAAAACCACCGACCCACGAGATGCTACTGGCAGGCTTTCTCACGTACCCACGTTAGCCGAGCCTGGACTCGAACTCACGCAGACAGAGGTGAGATGGCAGTGATCCGTAACGATCAGCGCTTTAGACCACTCGGCCACTTGGGGCCCCTTCACGTCATTGTAAAGATCTACTACTGGTATGTTGCTAGCCCATGACAATGTGTTTCTGTGCATTTAATTTTAGATTAATGCTATTTGCAAAATACATAACATAATTTATGTAAATAGCCATGCGAGTTTAACGCTTCAAAAACGAAAGAAAAGCCTATACAGAGACAAGCTAAATGACCTCATAGAACCATATATAAAGAGAAAAAAGAGACAATTTATTACTTACTCTCAGGAAACCAAATCCGCCAAAAAGCTTTTAACTACAAAAGACGACTGATAGGCTTAACGGTTTAAGATCTGAAGATCAGAGCAAAATACTTAAATGTCACTTGATTACTGGGAACGGAATAAAGATGAATATCAACTTTTTGAGAATAACAAGACTTAACTGTCACTAAACTGGTACGTTTATTGATTGAATGCACTAGTTTACAGTCGATACAACGTTATTCTTTCATTGGACAGATTGCAAAATGTATGTTAATGTGTGTGCTAGTTTTGTTAAATTCATCCACTTTATCAGTATCAGCTCGAGTTTCTTTTTTCCTTATGCATCAGAAGGTAAATATTTTTTTTTATTCTCAATATAACATTATATTTGCATGGTTGCTCCCCTTCTTTACGTATAGCACATTTTACGTTTGCTAAAAGTTAAATTTAATTTTGTTTAATAGCTGTTAGAAAAAGGAAGAGTTTGACGCTCAATGAGTATCAGGTGTATGAACGTCGGGAAATGATGGAGGTAATAGATAACACATAGGTGTTGTTACATGAAAATAGGTAAGTTATATTTTGCTTATAAAATGTATTGCATTTATGTTGATTAGTACAAGGATTTTAAATTCTGTTAAGCATAGAAACAGTCATCAAATATAAAAGATAGAGATGAATTGGGAGAATTTTGTAGAAGGAGAAACATGATTGATTTTTATTTTTATTTAGTTGCTACAATTGCAACCTTGATAGTTTTATAGCTTAACTACCACCTCCAAGAAGACCCTGAAAATATGACAGAAAACGTATTCCCCGGTGGCACAATAGCAGCAACATATCAGCAAGTATATCATTTTATTGTGAATAAAAAATAAACCAAAGTTAAATTATTAAGCCTAGTCTGTATACTTCAACCCGTACTTACAGTTAATCTGACTGCGATTTTCCCAAGACTTGCGGATATAAAAGACTATGTGATTGAGGTTGTTCGCCATTTATAATATATTAGAGTTAAATCAAACATTTAACTGCACATTCGTTTGCGGTCAAATTCTTCCCGTCGGCTTTTTCACTTTCAGTCTCACACAGAGTCTTTAGTGTTTCAAATCCATATAATCCCGACCGTTTTGTGACAGTGTGATATGGATAGGGCCTCTTGCACATCTTCCACTACAACCTGCGTACATGGTAAATAAAAAATTAAAGGTTGGCTCGGCTAGGCTTCCACATTCGGTTCGCAACACAGTGAATCTATTATTATATATGTAAAATGTTTCTTGTTTTCTTATTGTTTTATTTCTCTCTCTGAATGTGTAATTATAATTGTTTAGACGATCGCAGATTTTTTAAAATCGTTTTTGTTAAATGAAGACACTTAATTTCTTGGATACTTTTACTCACAAATATAGTGTATATTTTTCATGATATGGTGTGAGTCATCAACGATACAGTCTACAGAACGTGTCTTTTTGGTTTGTTTTACACAGCACTTAACCATCAGCTGAATAGGCAAGTTTTGTTTCATTCCAGCTGGCCGAATATGTGTGACGTCATTGGTGCCAAAATACTGGTGGAAAAATACGAACGAGTGTTTTTCGAAATAATACTTCACGACCTTAGGGAATAAAGTATTCATCCGAGAAAACAAGTTCATATTTTCCCATACAAAAGCATTAACCTTTTAATTATAACCTCATCTTCTTATTCTACCTAAGGCTTAAATATAAACAAAATAGCTACAAGAAACAACGTAATTGAATTTATGCTGTATTCCAAACTAAATACACAACCGTAGATTCATCAATACAAAATAACATTATTAATGCGCACATAACACGGCCCAGCGACATTTGAACTTAATCGCGCGCTCGACATCAGTTTCAAAAAGAACTGTCCGTTTGGTCTACTTAAAACTGAAATTTAGAGTCATATTGTGAATGAATGCGCTTTCAAATGCTTTTCCAGCTGGTCTGGAATGAATGAATTTTGGTTTGGTTAGGGTTTTTTTTTTTTTTTGTTTTTGGTTGTTTTGGTGGTGGGTTTTTTTTTGGGGGGGGGCGATTCTACTCATTTCCGCCGATTATAGACTGGATTTATTAGCTGTGTCAATTCCACACAAAGTACATGTGTCTGTGATTTGAACAGGGTGGGAAGAGTCTTGACTGTCTGTTCTGTCATTGAATGTTTGGAATCATAAAGTGGGAAACACATAAACTCTTTCAATTGTAATAATCGAAAAGACGCTATGGAATATCACGTTCATTTCATTTTGAGTGCAGTAAGGAGAATGTTATTGCAGTTGGAAAAGTAGACAAAATTACAGCAAAATTTCGAAATGTGTAATCTAGCTTTAGAACCCGTGACATAGCTCATGTAATTCGGATTTGCAGAACTAAGACAGTACATTTTGAGAAAATACAAGATGCAAACATGTAAGCATATATTTGCTATTCTCATTACCAGCTAAAGAAGACGTGTTTATGGCTTGTTACTTGCATGCTCTTTGTAGGGATCCCAGCTATATAATGACCTGTATGGCGTCTATCGCTAGCTTAAATTCGAAATATTGTATCAACAAAGTTAACGCGGACAATTGCAAAGCAGCTGATGTGTGACAGTCCATTCAGTCAGCGGAAATAAGAATTCTTCGACGTCTTGGCTTATTGTCTCTGAGGCCCTTACTTTTCTACAAAAACCTTCAGTTGCATTTTTTCCCACCAATGTAGTACTTTGACTTATAAAATGGTACGTACCTGATAGATATGAGATAGCCCTTGCTCTCAGTATGTTTTTCTGTGCTATTTTATATACCCCATAGAGCACTGGTCATAGTCTGAACCATTCCATTAACGAATAGTTACGAACATTTCTCCTTAATAACTGTTTAAATGATCATAATAGTATTTTCAATACTGCGTCTCTCTTGTTTGTTGTGGACATTGCTAATATCACGTTCATTCATTTGCTTGTTTAAAAGTTTCATTTATGACTCAGTAAATTCGTCCACATTGTTCACTTTATTATCTCTACTTTCAAATACACCAAGCAACTGCTTTAGTTCATCCACAAACAAATCTAATAAACTAAATCCTAAAGAGTCTACTACACGAGCGTACATGGTTTGTATGCAAACTATTTCCTAATACACTGTCCTATTTTTAGGCACACGTGTCGTACACGTGCGTGAAATATCAATGTGTTCAGTATCGTAGAACACTGCACGATTCTGACAAAGTAAAGTTAACGGAGAAAAAAGGAAATATGTTACTGTATAAACAGTCTCTCATTACAGCGATCTGTTATTGAAATAACGAAAGTCAGCATGGTTCAGGGTGTAGAACTGAATTTTTCTAATCGACAAATATCCTTCTTAACCTTCAAACTTTGTAGTCAAAATGATACTTAATCACCTTTTGTTACGTATATTTAATTTAATTATTTGTTTGTTAGTTTTAAATATTTATTTCATTACATGCTATTGTAATGTAACATCGTATGCTGGACTTTACCTTGTCCAAAATTGAGTTCATTTCTGCTTGACCTGATTGACTCTTTTTAATTTTATTATATTTAAACAACTAATACATAGCTAAATTATTCTCTATGTTAATATCAGGATCATTATTAATAGAAGTAAATATGTTTATTTGGGTCAAAGTTTTAGAATTTCCTAAGTGAATTATACATAATCCTGGTAATTGTTTTGTAAACATCAGGGTCATTCTAGAAGGATATTTTCCATTAGGTAATGGATCATTGTTTTGAAAATGCTAATTGTGACCTGAGGTCAAGTATATATATATATATATATATATATATATATATATATATATATATATATATATATATATATATATAGTAACTGTGAGGACGTGGTCGTTCGTGCTTTAACATCTAGCAATTTCAAGTTGTATTATGTTGTGACCATTTGGGCTGAATTTTATTTTCTTTAGATTACTGCATTCAAGTGATTATTTGCTCTGGAAATACAAAAGTGCTCTGATAAAATTCTTGGATAAAGACATTCACTGGAATTTATATTGAATTCAAACCTGGAATTATATTACTGTGATTCAACAAAAGACTGTTGACACATCAACACTCTATAAGCTATAACAAACACGTCATCATCTTCAATTTTGAATTTCTTCGGGACTTGTACTGAATTTTATTCAGGACTTTAAATTACTAGGACTAGGACTTGTATCTGTAATTCTTGGATTATTTTGGAATTTAATTCGCAATGCCGTAAATTCTTTTTTCTCATTTTCACTTTGTATTCTAAGGAAATAAATTATTTGTTAAAATTTTACAAAGCTTGTTGTCTTTCACTCTTTTTCCGTTACTTATTTCAAGAGCATAGACTCGTTACACTTTCAAAAACGATCTTACATAGTTTCATTGGATTCATATTAGCATTGTATCAGCTGTCAGTAATGAAATTTCCTACCAATGGTGTGGCTATCCATTGTGTCCCGGTCACATTTTTTATTCCCATAAGTGATAATAATAAAACTTGTAGTCTTATCATTGCAATTAGCGTAGTGAATTTATGTTGATATTAATAAACATTATTACATGTGGAGATTAGCTGTGATAATTGTTTAATGAAGAGTGGCACAAATGACGTAACGCTAAGAACGGTAACTAGCAGTGTATATTAAAACTGGTTTGCGTTTTCCTTGCGGGGTGGACGTTCGCAAATTAAAATCGAAATAAAACTACTGTTTTACGTTTAATATGCCGAATGACCAGTTGAATGTCTTTAATATGATACCTTTAATAGTATTTTATAGCTAATTTTACTTCCTAAAATTTGACACAAATTTGACCTTTAACTTTTTCTTGTACTGGTATGAGTATATCGCGTCAAAATTTTTCCTCAGTTTCTCCCATTCGGTAGCCATAGATACGAAAGCTCCCGTGAACAAAACGAATCCAGATAGAGTGCATATCATTTGAAAATTAAAATATTAGTCTACATGAGATATCAATCAATACTAAATCAAACAGATTGACACCAGGACAACAAGCTAGCCCGCCAGATAGACACATACATACATACATACCTACATACATACATACATACATACATACATACATACATACATACCTACATACATACATACATACCTACATACCTACATACCTACATACTTACATACATACATACCTACATACCTACATACTTACATACATACATACATACATACCTACATACCTACATACATACATACCTACATACATACATACCTACATACCTACATACATACATACCTACATACCTACATACCTACATACATACATACATACATACCTACATACATACATACATACATACATACATACATACATACATACCTACATACATACATACATACCTACATACATACCTACCTACCTACATACATACATACATACATACATACATACATACATACATATATACATACATACATACCTACATACATACCTACATACATACATACATACATACATACATACATACATACATACATACATACATACATACATATATATGATCATGATCGGCTAAGAAATACGGATCAAATAGCTTGTTTAAGTCAGAAGTAATGATATAAATAAGCATGTCGCATGCCTTATGCTGCACATGTCCGGGCGAAGATGGGATCAGTCATAGTGATAGATATAATGTAGTCTAAAATCATTATAATGATAACGCTGAAACACTGTTAATTATTTTAATATACTAACTATAATGACATCACATGCGCTCCAGAAAGATGGTCACCGAGGCTTGGAGCCAATTAACATAAACACTGGCCACTTGACAAACATAACTTTGTGGTCTGGTATGATCATGGGCTCACTCAAACCCTCTTCATATATTATCTTCAGGCTGCAAAGTTGACAAAGAAATGATGTTACATGAAACTTTGGCATTGAAACTTTCATTCTAAAGCACACACGATGTAAGTTACAAATTACATTTCGTTCATAATCATCGATGAAAAACAAACTACATATGTTTCGGACATTTTATAAATGAAACTACTACAACGCTGTATGTGAGTGCGATCAAACATTTGTAACTGATAATCTACGACATATGGTATCATTGACAATATTTGACTTGTCTTAATTTTCCTATCTCACTTAGACCCTTTTGGATACCAAGACGGGAAGAGTTACTGCAAATAGAAGATCGTCCAAATAGATTATATATTCATTTTCAGGACTAACGAGTTCAGGTTACATTATCTTTGAAAAATATACTCAAAATCAATGTATCATCATTCATTGGTGGGATACTGTCAAGAAAATAACGCATCCGAGACATAAAACGTTCTAAAGGGGCTTAGTTTTATAATAAACAAGAGTGCGTGTGTGTGTGTGTGTGTGTGTGTGTGTGTGTGTGTGTGTGTGTGTGTGTGTGTGTGTGTGTGTGTGTGTGTGACTAAAATCATACATACTTCCTCTTTAACTGATTTAGTGCGTCCGTATCCGGGTTGTCTTTCAGATATTTTTGCCAGCCTGACCACGTTGACAGATAGCCAATGTACTCATCTACCGTCATTTCCTTGTAAATCAAGTGACTATCATCTCTGCAAGTAAGTATGTTATGAAGACGGTGTAAGTAAAAAAGAAATTCTAAGGAAAAAAATGGACAACAAAACTTAACAATGTTAGACAGTATTTGAAAATATAAGTAATTAGAACTGTATGTAGTTGGCAAAATCACACAAGCAAACAAGTCATTAACTAGTGCCCTACTTTTTAAAAATAACCCAAAGAAAACCTATAAAGTTAATAGAACTAGGGTGCATAAGAAGAACAAATTTGTTCTGATTTCTTTTAAAGCTTTAGTTCGAATATTGTGAGAATTGACCGATTTAAACACTCGCTAGGCGAATTACCTACAACGAACTAAACTATCAACAGAAATATGATGTTATTGGAATATATATATATATGTGTGTGTGTGTGTGTGTGTGTGTGTGTGTGTGTGTGTGTGTGTGTGTGTTCAGAGGGATGTGAGAATCAACGAAGGAAAATTGTATTTGCTTAACTAAGAATTTAACTTCTTCTCAGCGTATCCTTAATAATGTCGATATGTACCTCGCGTTGGAAGTTGAAACGTTGCGTATCTGTATATTAGGAATAATGTTCATGCTGACGAAGAGTCAGGGATTACTTTGCATTCACCACCACGGGTTGTTAACAGAACCGTTAAACAAATTGCTATGATCAAGATGCCTCTACTCAGCAACACTGTGACTTGGGTTATCTATCCAGGAATTGGACGATCACAGGACAATATATAATGATCCTATATATGAATAAAATACTGGACATGTTTGTGAATCAGATACTGATCCTGTCTATGAATCAGATACCGATTCCGTCTATGAATCAGAAACCGATTTAGTCTATGAATCAGACACCGTTTCTGTCTATGAATCAGATATTGATCCTGTCTATGAATTAGATACCGATTGTGTCTATGAATCAGATACCGATTCTGCCTATGAATCAGACACTGATCCTGTCTATGAATCAGACAATGATCCTGACTATGAATCAGATACCGATTCTGTATGCTAATCAGATACTGATCCTGTCCATGAATCAGACACTGATCCTGTCTATGAATCCGATACTGATTCTGTTTATGAATCCGATACTGATCCTCTCTATGAATCAGATACCGATTCTATCTATGAATCAGACACTGATCATGTCAATGAATCCGATACTAATCCTGTCAATGAATCAGACACTGACCCTGTCTACGAATCCGATACTTATCCTGTCCATGAAGCAGATACTGATCTTGTCTATGAATCAGATACTGATCCTGTCCATGGATCAGACACTGATCCTGTCAATAAATCCGATGCTGATCCTGTCTATAAATCTGGCACTGATCCTGTCTATGAATCCGATACTGATCCTCTCAATAAATCAGATACTGATCCTGTCTATGATTCGGATACTGATCCTGTCTGTCTTATGAATCTGATACTGATCCTGTCTGTCGATGAATCAGATATTAGTCCTGTCTATGAATCAGACACTAATCCTGTCTATGAATCAGAGACTAGTTCTGCCTATGAATCATACACTGATCCTGTATCTGAATCACATACTGCTCCTGTCCAAGAATCAGATACCGATTCTGTCTATGAATCAAACACTTATCCTGCCTGTCAGTGAATCAGATACAGATCCTATCCATGATAAGATACTGGTCCTGTCTATGAATCAAACACTGGTTCTGTCTATGAATCAGATACCGTTTCTGTCTATGTATCAGAAGTAGTGAAAATATCGTGGGGCATATGAGAACATATAAGGAAAAACAGGGGGTTGTACCCTGGGGCAGTCTGTGATAATTTAACATGGTTGGGACTATCTGGGACACTAGATAGGAACTGAACATGGATGGGACTGTATAGGGACAAGGGGAACTGAACAGGGGTGACGTCATTGTACTGGACACTGGGGAAACAATCGCAACAGTGTGGCCAGGGGCTGACCTGAATACGCGCTACTCTAGGTAGGGACAAACACAGCACAGACATATACATACATATACATATACAAACCCTAGATTTATATATAAAGCATTACCTAGATCTGAAATTATGTTGGCAGTGTTTATAAATTTGCATAATTATAATGATGCTATAAATAGATATAATCAAAGAAAATACCAACGCCACAATGGATGTGACGAAAAGAAACGCTAAAATTACGAAATTGACCCAGAATTTAACGGAGACTAAACATATCCCTGAACATTAGGTTACATTGGTTTAGACTAAAAAAGATAAACCTAGTACATATTTATAGCCTCAGCTTGTGTGACGATCCTCTTTAAAAACCCTAGTATTTATTAACAGCTACAACCTGTGGAAATTCCTATGGAAAAACCCAATCTATATTATAGTCTAAAAATTTCCAGCTTCAATGACGTCACTGTACTGGACACTATGGGAATAATGGTAACAGTGTTGCAAATGGACACCCGTTACTGTAGGTAGGTAGGTAGGCGAAATGAATTTGATAGGGAAAAAGGGAGTTTATAGGCACAAAGACCAATAAACACACACACGTACGCGCACTCATACACACACATGTACGCGCACGCACACAAACACAAACAAAAATACACACAAACACACACACACGTACACGCAGGCAAACACAAACAAATATACACATTTTCACAAATATTCTTTAGTGCAGTGACAAGGGTTTTTGTTATGGTAAAAAAGACACAAACACACACACGTACGCGCACGCACTCAAACACAAACAGAAATACACACACACAAATACACAACTTGCGCGCATGCACACAAACAAAACTACAAAAAACACACGTACGCGCACGCACACAAACACGAACACACACATACGCGCACCCACACAAGCAAAAATACATACATAAACATACACACGTACGCACACGCACAAAAACATACACACACGTAAGCACACACACACACACGTACGCGCACGCACACAAAACACACATACACATACGTACGCGCACGCGCACAAACAAAAATACACACACACGTACGCACATGCACACAAACAAAAATACAAACACATCAATGTTTGCCAAAATAAATAAAACTCAAATCCCCTTTTACCCATGATATACGTGTGTGAGTGAGTGAGTGTAGGTCCTTATTATGATTACAAAAATCAAAACCATGAGACCCTTACGTTTTTCTTTCTGGTGAATTCTTTTTCTAAAAGTTTACAATCCAATTTCATAACACATCACTTTAAAAAGTTCATAGACTTCTTTGTCTTTTCACTCTCTCCGTGTTTTGAATTTCTTCACTGTCACAGGTTTTTCCTCTTCATCCTCACTTTCGTCTCGTCTTCTTCTTTCTTTCTTTTTGGAGGGTACCTATTCTTCCTGTTTGGAACCCCTCTCTCCCTCCTGCTCCTGTTGTTTCTTAGGGCAGTCTGAAGACCGATGTCCTTTCTCTTGAGAATGATAACAGGTATCCTGACCTTTGTCTCTCTTAACACTTGTCTTACTTTGACGCTGTGGACATTCTTAAGACCAACGCCCTTTCTTCTGACAGATATAGCAAGTATCTTGACTTTTATCCCGAAAGGAGGAGGGGGTAGTACGTCGGCTTCTCTGAAGAAAACCTTCGTATGATACCTCGAAAAGCTCTTATCAGAAGTTCGATCTGTGTTGGCTCTTCCATCTTTCTGGTAGGATTGAGAGTGAAATGAGTACTTCGAGGGAAGTCACTAACCATTTATATAGGGAAATCACTGACCTTACATTGATATATAGGGGACCATGGGGTTCAAAATGTAGTCATTTGACCTTTTGCAATCAAGATGAAACGATCGCATCATTTCGTGAAGAAAGGAGGAGAAGAAAGTAAGAGGCAGAAACGTGACCTATCGCCTCGAACAGTAGCTGAAGTCTTGGCTCAAATCCATGCCAGCGATTTTGAAGATGACATGAGTGAGCCAGAATCCAGACCCAGAGAGTCAAAGACAAACCAAAGTCCACCACCAGTAACCCTTGAAAACTGCAATCACATTCGAGAGTCGGATAAACGTTCCTCGGGAAAATTTAGAACTACGGCCTAAACGTACACAGTGACATTTTTTAAAGATTTTAAGCCAGACGTACCACTGGAGAAAACAGAGGGGCTCATCACCGATTTGTGGGATTCCTTGTTAACCATACTGAAAAGGCAATGTCGAGCCAACGAAGACGATCGCTTGACACTTTCCATTTATCACGACAGCCTCAAGTCCACTGTTTGGATCGAGTTTTAGCAGGCCATCAGAACTGACACTTTCCAAAGTCACCGACAAGATACAGCACGTTCACTTGTCCAACGACAAGTTTCACATCACCGATGGAAAAGCGACCCTGTACATGGCCCACGTTTCTCTTCCCAAATGGACCGGACGCAAAAAGGTGTTATTGGTGGACGACCTTCGTAGCACCAAAACGAGTCTCGTCCGATTAATCAACCCTCAAGACAAGATGTGTTTAGCTGGTGCCATCGTGGTGGGACGAACGTATGCCGATAAGAACGACACGGTAGAATGGAAAAGAGCCTGGCAAACTATTCGAAAATCGAACCGAACCAAACAACGAAGAGAAGCAGAACTCCTGCTACAGCAAGCTGGCCTATCTAAAGACACACCCTGTGGTATTCCTGAAATGCAAAAACTGCAAGACGTCTTGGCTCCACGCTGCACCATGAAAGTGTACCCTCAAGAAGTGTGTGGACCCCTGTTGTTTCGAGGCAAAAATTTCAAAAACGGAAAATACATTCACGTCTATCATCACGATGAACATTTCGAGACCATTACCAGTATCACCGCATTCCTGGGATACGGTTATTATTGTCAGAAATGTGACTATGCCTATTACAATCGAGAGCAACACAAGCATTGTGCACCAAAATGCGAAGGATGTTTGGCCTCTAAACCCTGTCTTGACGAAGGACAACAAGTGCATTGCCCAACTTGTCAGCGCTCTCTTGTAACACAACAACATCTGAAGACGCAAGGTTCACAGCAGAAAAGTGCTTGTCAGCTGCTGAGATTGTGTTCTACTTGTGGACAAATTATACGTAGCAATAATGCCAAGGCACACATATGTCCGGCCAAGAAACGGTGTTACATTTGTCACCAAATCGTGAACTTGGAACACGAATGCTAAATTAAAAGATACCAATCCCAACAGGAGGAGGAAGAAGACGACCACAAGAAAAAATGCAATTTCATTTATTTTCGATTTCGAAAGCTTGCAAGAGATTGGCATTCACATTCCTAATTTCTGCGTGGCTCATCGAGCATGCGAGATGTGCATCCAAGAACCGATCTTTGCCATTGCCCTCACTGTAGCAAGTATTCTGAGGGACGTCAAAAAATCATTCGGGGACCTAACAGGCTGACTGATTTTGCCCAATGGATCTCAGACACTATCGACGAAACGTGGAGTCAAGAGGGCATCCAACGTTACGGAGATTGCCATCGCCATGCTACGGTGATGGCTCACAATTTCTCGGGATACGCTGGACAGTTTCTTTTGAAATACTATACGGAACAAAGCACCGAACGTCCTAAAGTGACTTTGAACGGAGCCGAGCTAATTTCCATGCATGTGGGACAAGTGCAGTTTAAACTCATCTGGTCATCTTCGTCGACATGTAAGGAGAAGACGAAGAAGAAATTAAACTGTGGTTTACGCGCAAAGGGCGTCATCGTAATGCCAGTGTCATTTACATCACCCAAAATTTGTTCAACAAAGTAAAGTCCATCGCATTATCAGTCTCAATGCTCATTACGTGGTCTTGTTTAAAAGTCCTAGAGATAAATCGCAAGTGCAAGTGTTAGCCAAACAGTTAGGAACACCTTGGCTGACTCATGCGTACGACGATGCCACTCAATCCCCTCACGCCTATTTACTCGTGGATTTAAAACCCACGATTATTTGCGATTTTGTACCAATCTGTTTCACCACCGGTGCCAAGACGGTGGGTCTGTCGTGTACACGTCCACGTCGACTTAAAAAAATCTATAAAAACCTCGGACACTTTTGGTCCGTCTCACACATTGTCAACATGACGTCCCTTCAGTCTCATCTTCCCGTCAAATTGATTCGTGCCTTGTACGGCATCAGTCGCGAACAAAATCCACCAATACGTGCTCGTGTCATAGAAGTCAGTCTGAGAGAAGTCTTACGATGGTTTACGGTGACAGCACGTCAATTACTTCAAGGCATCATTCACATTCCACATCAAACCAAACGCTTTTTTGACAGAAACAACGTAGCCTTGACGTAACTGGCAGATCTCCGCATTGACACTCAAACCAAAAAGCAAATCATTTTGAAACCTGGAGGTAGCGGTTCTCTAGGAGGTGTCATCATTCGCTCCCTCTTAAAATAGGATCCCAATGCCCTTAAAGTCCTCCCCCCCAAAAAAGCCACTCCCCGACCCAATCGTACCCATAAGAAAAAGAGTAGGTGTCAAGACCAGGTCACAGACCCAGAAAAAGAAATGTCCCCAGAGAAAGAAAAGTCCCAAGAAAAGACCCCAGAAATCAGCTTCTACCTGCAAGAGAGGCACTGTGGCCCACCCGCAAACTTACATCCCCAAACCACGACCTGCAGCGATGGTGACCACGTCTACAGTATCCTCAAGTTCTTCCACCTCTCCGTTGCTTGTGATGCCATCCAAACCCAATTTGACAAGTGTCTTTCCTAGTTTGATGAAAAAATGAAAATCCGTGTCTCCAGGAACTTCTCCTCCAGCGGTGACACCTCCACCTCTTTAGCTGCTTCGGCAGCTGCTAACAAAGTACCCGCCCCCAAAATCAAAGTCCAAGAGAGATCGGGTATGTTACCGAGTTTACTGGATTTATCCAAGCAAGAACTGCCCCGATTTAGTCCGTATCAAACCCCTCAACGTTGAGTAATGCCTGCCGTGAAGATGATACGACGGACCGATAGTCAATGTGAAGCATTCCACTATAAAAAAGACCTGTACCAGACGATAGGTATCAGTGTTTTTGTGCTCCGAAACAAAGATGTCACCCCCAGAAGTCATCCTTCTTCTAAGCCCAAAGGATAGAAAAAGAAAGGACTTCCTCTTCGTTTAGCCAAACATTGAGACGTGTTGTCTATCCTGTCCAAAGCCCCTTCGACCATGCGAAAAAAACTCATTCAAACATCCTCGAAATATGTCGTCGATACCGTGTGTCAATGTTGCCTGAAGTGTCTTGAAAGGCACTATACCTTTGCATCGACACGTTCGTCGCCAAATGGTCAAGAAGAAAATACCCATCCGTCAAAAGAAACAGATGTTGACACAACGCAGAGGAATTTTGCTCATGCTGTAAGGATCCTTGCTGAAAGGAGCATTGGGAACAATGCTGGAAGGACTCATGGGAGCAAGATAAAAAAGGACCAAGAAGATAAAACGGACATCTGGGGTCAAAAGATCTCAGACGTGACCTTTGGAAACCGATGGAAGGACAAAAACAGACTTTAGAGACTTACAAACGATGGATGGAATTCCATCGTTGGCAAGAACAACGGACCCCGCATTTACCTCCCAATCCTCATTTGACCGAGATGTCCCAGTTAAAACGCGAACTGCAATCGTTGACGGATCCCAGCGATTTGTCAGAAACGGGAAAATCGCAACGGTACGGTCAAGTGTTACAACGACTTCAACTCTTTCACCAGAAAACTTTAGACGAAACAGCTAGACCGACTCTGAAAGATTTTAAGACCCTGATGAAAAGTCCATCACCGCCACCACCATCAGTAACCAAGCCAGACGCAACCCCACGGATGCTTGGGGAAGAAGAGACACGAGAAGTCTTTCAAACACCATCAGCGCCTCCCATCCCTAGTAAGATTGCAGAGTCCTTGTTGACCCCTTTCCCTACACCCCAAAGGGAAGAACTCAAAGCTTGGGTTAAAAAGATGATGTCCACTCCTCCTTCGACAGAAGCGAAAAAGAAAAAAGGGAAACCAGAAGCGAAAAAAGAAAGCAAGACAAAAGCATCCCATTACTAACACCATCACCACCACCACCACCACTACACTCGACTTCTACTCCCGTGGCACGTCGGACAGGTACAGCTGTTTCCAAACCACCACCTCGTCCCAGTCAGAGAGTATCATCAGTGAAGAGTGGATGACTTATTGAAGAGAGAGAGAGTCCTGATGTAGAATCTGTTGTTTCCTACGATCCATCCTATCCAGCGGGATACGGAGGAGTTCAGAAATTGTATCATGCTGTCAATACCCGACTCAAACGTGTCCGTTTATCTCAAGTGCAACGATGGTTACAAGAACAAGCCACGTACACCTTACACAAACCCATTCGACGAAAATTTTCCAGAAATCGCACCCAAGTGGAGGGCATCGATCATAAATGGCAAGCCGATTAAGCCGATGTCTCTCATTTGGCCACCTACAATTGTGGCTACAAATATTTTTTTTTATGTCATCGACGTCTTTTCCAAATTTGCCTAGGTCGTGCCTTTAATTTCCAAATCGAGCACTGAGTTAGTGCGAGCCCTCCAACTGGTGCTGAAACAAAGTGGTCCTCACCCTCTTCGATGCCAAACCCACAAAGGCACCGATTTTCTGAACCAAGCATTCCAAAAAGAATTAAAGAAATGAGACATTCATTTTTTCACCACCGAGAATCCCGAAACCAAAGCCAGCATCGTGTAACGTTTTCAACGTACCTTGAAAGAACGCATATGGAAATATTTTACGCATCAACACACTCTCAAGTACATAGACGTCTTACCGCACCTAGTCAAAGCGATCAGCCAATCTTACCATCGGAACATCGGATGCGCCCCCAAGAAGTGACTCCCGACAACCAAGTGACAATCTTTGACAGACTGTTTGGTGCGTCCCCACTACAGCAGTCCCCAAGAAAGGTGTAGTGTTAACGATGGGAGACTGGGTGCGCATTGGCAAAACAAACGTACTTTCGACAAAGGTTACTTACACAACTGGACCACCAAATTGCTTCGTGTCACTGGAGTGCGTGGCCGTCACCCTGCCGTCTATAAGTTAGAAGACATGAACGGGGAAAGTGTTAAAAGAAACTTTTTTCTTGCCCGAGTTACAACGCATGACCAAAAAAAAGACGAAGTGTACGACATTGAAAGCATTCGCGATTAAAGAACTGGTAAAGTGGGAAAACGTCGTGTCAAAGAAGTCAAAGTACATTGGAAAGGATATCCGTCGAGTTTTGATTCTTGCATCGATGCTTCGCAAGTCATCGGCTATAAAAAGAAGTGACCATCACGCCCTTCAACACAACAGTGACCACTCCTTCCCCCAGTTCTTCTCTGCAAGATCTACAAAAGCAACCCTTGTGGGTGTGGTGTGAAGAACGTGTACCTAAAACGCAAATCGTCTTTTTCTGTCAAATCTTTGTGGTGTATTGTGTCATCGGTGCTTCTATTGCCAATTTGAGTTTGCAACAAGAGTTAAACAATCGTGGACCATTTTACGGAGCAGTTGCATCGGTTACCTTCTTTCCAATCCTTCCCTAAAATACTCTAAAAGTAACAACGGGAGCCTTGCGGATAAAACACCAGTCACCCTCCCAACAGTTACCACCAAAACAACAACAATAACGCTCTTTTGGACACTCCTCTGACCTCCAGTGACCCTTCGGACAGCAGAACTTTGGAATTATGAATAACCAATTTTACTTAACGTTACCCAGTGACAGTTCCATGGATGTGTTTCCCCACAATACTTTGTTTTGTTTCACGGCCAAATTACCTCAGGCCATCCAACTGGATCACGATGCCCATTGGGAAGTGGCTTTGGTCGAAATGATTCACCCTACACAAATCAAAAACATCAGTGAAAATCAAACGAAGTTTTCGGTCGAAATCCGGAATATACAAGTACAAGAAAACTTGGATACCAATGATCCTGGTTTTTACCAATCCAGAAAACCATCACAAACCAATTCTCCCCTGAGCATGTATGAGATGAAAATTCCTGCAGGCTATTATTTTAGCGGTCAAAACTTGGTGGAAATGATTGCCACTATTTTCGACACTCAACTTGGCAAAGCCCTGACCAAACAGAACAAACCTGTCACGATTGAGTACCATAAAGTGGCTCATCGCCTACTGATGAAATTTACGGATGCCCAAACGTTGTCCATCACTTTTAATCCTAGTTTATTTGGCATGTTGGGTGGAGAGAAAATCACCTTATCTATGGTCAGGTTTCCCCTGACATCAGCATTTTCAGCAACAGCCGATTTATAAAGTTATTTCGTCAGCCGGTAGAACTGAACGAATAATTGAATTTGACCTTTGTGTACTCCGATGTGATGGAGTACAACGTAATGGGACACACTTCCACACCGTTACTACGAGTCATTCCTTTCAAAGTGGATTCTGCCGTGACTGCTAACAAGGAAAGTGAAAACACCTATCAGGTTCACCGCGAATTTGTACATCCTCATTATTTGCCCGTCAGCAAGTCGTATTTCGACAGTATCAACATTTCTATAAAAGGAGATCTGGGACAAAATATTCTATTCTCCAAAGGAAAAGTCACGCTGAAACTCCATTTTCGAAAACGATTCTCTAACGATTTGTAAGTCATGTATCCTGTGTACCTAGGAGTCGCTCGACAACGAGGACATGATTTAGGAGATGTGCTTAAATCTGCTTTTTGTTCGGTGGCCGCCGTTTTGAAACCGATCGTGACACGAGGATTGCACGCCTTGAAAAATGCCGCTTTGTCGCACGGAAAAGTATTTCTTCAAAATGTCATCATCCACAAACAAAATCCCAAAGAAGCCTTGTTGAGAGCAGGCAGAAATGTGTTGCTTTAAACTGGAAAAGACATTTTGGGTCGACGAGAAACTCTATAATTGCCCTGGACGCTGTCGAGTCAGCATTCCTGCTTCCCTGACACCACAGCAAGGACAAGGCAGAAAGAGACGAAGAAGACACCATTCCAGAGGACTTCACACTCACAGAGCTGGAAAGACCAAGAAAAGAAAAACCGTCAGAGAATTAGACATTTGTGATTATTAAACAGAAAAATGATGCACCGAGAGTATTCCGAATGTTCAAAGTCGGAACTGGATCTGTTCGCCATGCCACCCACCATGATGACGATGCAGGAATCCCACTAGGTAGAATGTCATCCCATCGTCTCTCTGACGACCTCAGCCCCCATCGAATTTCAAGTCAATGGGCACCCCGAAGATTACATCGGTCTGAATAACAGTTACTTGTACCTGAAAGTCAAAGTGATCAAAACGGACGACGCCAATCCGGGAGCCGATGCTAGAGTAACTCCCGTCAACAATTTCATGCATTCCTTGTTCAGCGAAGTGGATTTGTACTTGAATAACAAACTAGTCAGCAGCAGCATGGATACTTACCCTCACCGAACGTACCTCGAAAATCTCTTGACGTACGGGAAAGACGCCAAGAATACTCATCTGGATGCTTGCGTAGTATGGAAACCTGATACAGCGGGCGAGGACAAGTTCAACGAGACAGTCCTGACAGCAGTTGACAATCTTCACAATGCGGGCTTTAACAACCGTCGAAAGAAAATCCTGCAAGGACGTAGCTTAGAGCTCATGGAACGTTTGCATTTGGACATGTGGTTGCAAGAAAAGTATTTGTTGAACGGAGTGGATATCCGCCTGAGACTGAATCGAAGTAGTACCGTTTTCCGTTTGATGGCCAATGCCAACGAGTACAAAACCATTATCCAAGAAGCCTGACTCTGCGTGCGACGCGTAGAAGTGTTACCTCAAGTGAGAAACGACACCAGTCACACTTTGAGCAGAACGACCGCCAAGTATCCGATACGACGCGTGGAAGTGAAAACCTTCACTATTGCCGCTGGACTCCGATCCAAGATCAAAGATCATCCGATCCAAGGACAGTTACCCAAACGTTTAATTGTTGGTATCGTCAGCAAAGAAGCCCTCAACGGGGCCGTCACTGCCAATCCTTTCGAGTTTAATCACTACAGTGTCCAAGATCAGTCAGTTGCGATGGCAAGACCTTTTGTACCTGACGCTTCGAACCTAAGTTTGCTGAGAAGAATTACTTGAGATCGTACTTGTCCCTGTACAAAGCCACGGGACAGTTAGGGACCAACACCATCAACGGCATTTAATAAGACGATTATGCATGAGGCTACGCTTTGTGGGCCTTTGATTTCACTCCAGACCAAGGTAGCGACAAGGGACATTTCCACCCTATAAAATCCGGTCAACTGCGTGTGGAACTTCTGTCTGCAGAAGCTCTACCCAACACGGTGAACGTCATTGTGTATGCCGAATACGACAACACTCTAGAAGTCAACAGTTTCAGAGACGTCATTCTAGACTATTAGAAGTTATTGAAGACTCTTACCCCTCTTTGAATGGTGGAGCCTCTTTGATAATGGAATGGGAGGATATCTTAGAAGCAGAACCACCCTCCAACAAAAAAAAAAGGCAAAGACCAAGAGAACATGATAATGTACAGAACAAGAGCAACATATAGCCTCCTGTTTTGCTAAACATCTGGCAGAAACAATTACAGGGTTGACCATGAAAGATTGCTATGGATGTCAAAACGATCATACCAGTCAAATTCAACACAATAAATGTCTGATGATGAGCCAAGAAGAAAAATTGGACGAGTATCTGGATGACGCTTGGGGTCTCATCTCGGAAGAATCAGTGTTACATCAATGGTATAAAGACTTGCATGACCATTCCTCCCCTCCAATGACTGCTCTATAGATCCATCGCATCGAATCTCTCTTGGTCCAGAGTATGGAGATGAAGCGAAGAGACGTTTATTTGACAGAGATTTTCAAGCAAAAAGCCAGAACTGAATTGACGACTTATCATCACCATGAAACAAGAAAGAAACAAAACAAAATGGACACCTGGGAACTTTATTACATTTTGAAAAACAGTTCGTACACCGCTTCTTGGAATCCTGTCGTGTGCGCTGAAGATGAACTTCCTCATCGCAAATCTAAAGATCATCAAGCTTATGTCATCAACACGGACGACAGTCATCTCCCAGGAGTCCACTAGGTAGCCATCTACTTTCCCCACGATGCCTGTGTGGAGTATTTTGATTCGTATGGATTGCCGCCTTTGGAAGACGACATCATTGACTTTATGAGAAGAAATGCCCAGACGACACGATTCAATAATGTGAAATTACAAGGCACAGATTCCATGGTGTGTGGACAATAGTGTGTGTATTTTCTTCATCAATGCAGTCGTGGATATCCTTTAGAACATTTACTGACTTATTTTGATCGTGACTCTTCTAGAAACGATGAAAAAGTAGATCGATGGTTTTGTGACCATTATGGATATCTCTTGTCTTTAGCTAGGAAACGTAGTGTACATCAATGGCCAAATGACCTCGATTAGTGGAAGTCTAACTTGACTTCGCAACGTTGTCAACCTTATCAAAAATGTGTTACTTGAAAAAATGTGTTGATGTTATATTATGTGTTGGTGGTTTGTTGGTTGAATAAAAATGTTATCCAAAATGTGTGATGGTAGTTAGTTCAAAATTTTTTTTATCACTATCTATGCTCTTTGACTTCTCTCTATCCCTCACCATGAGATGAGCTATAGCGCTACTACCAAAAAACTGAAGGGATGTTTTCTATCGCGTTCGCGCTTGTGACATATAAATCGCCGCGGTCTCCAGTCTGACCAACCATTGTTAATGAGTCAACCTGTGAAGATGTCTTCAAGACTAGCAAAGCTGAACGAAGCACACGTCCATTTGCATCGTGTCAGGCAAAACCTGATGCCCAAGCCTGATGAGATTGAAAATGTCAGGATGCTGAAAGTGGCACAAGACCTTATAGAAGAGGTCTTTAAAAACGAAATAAAAAAGGAGAAAGAAGAATGGACTGAGACGTACAGACTTCAGAAACAGCAGAGAGAGAAGCAGCAGCAGCAGCAGCAACAACAACAACAACAGGAGCCAGACAGAGGCTTTGTCGACTGTCGAGTGGACACGAAAGAGTTCTCCTTCTCCTTCAGAAGAAGCAGACCCTATCCTGTCGGAAAGCCTGCAGCCATACGGGGACGCAATCTTACACGAAAAGAGATTGCCAGAACCCAAAACAAAACAGCCCTTTTGAGGGCTACCCCAAAAATTTAGAAAAGACATACTACTCTATTGCCAAAATTTGTCTATTTGTGTGTTCGTAGGTTAAAAAATAGAAGTGTACCTATAAACACTTCATTTCCCTGGCTTTGTCGGATGTGTGTGTGTTTGTGTGTGTGAGTGTGTGTGCGTGTGTGTGTGTGTAAATAATGGGATAGAACTGTGCCAACGAACACTTCGTTTCCCTGACTTGTAAGATAGTCTAATGTTTTTATATGTATGAGTGGTATTAAAGTCTGTTTGTATGTAAAATATGAACGTGTCTCTTTTAGATCCGTACGATCCATGTATTTGGTTATGGTGTGGGTATTGTTAGTTTTTGTGTAAGGGGGATGTTTTCCTTCACGTCCGTGCTTGAAGTATATCAAGCATAGCGTTCGTCAGTCTGGCTATCCAACGTTGACGTATCAACATGAGTAGATTAGCCAAACGTTTAGAACTCCAAATGCACCTGGAGTATGCCAGGCGCCTGCTGGACGAGCTGGCCATGGAGGCGATTGCAGAAGCAACCCAGCTGGAAAAAGAGGAGATGAAAAAGAGAGAAGGAAAAGAAGAAAGAAAGGATCCTACCTCACTTCATGATTAGGCCTCAGTGTGAGGTGAAGCCTGAAGTCAGGATACCAAACCCACCACTACTACCACCACCACCATGTCAGCCATAGCCACAACCACTACCACCAGTACCAAGAGCTGCTGTCCCCAGATGGAAAACTGGGACGAAGAGTTGGAGAGACAACGGCAAGAGTGGGAGCCGCAGAGACTTCATCATCCCCGGGTCTGGCACAGCAGAAGGCAGAGGGAACAAGTACTCACTATCCCTCAAAGTGAAAACTGGGATGATGAGGCCACTCATCAACCATCTGCGCTCCCAACCACATGACTGGAGTAGGAGATGTGTGAGTGGTGCCCGGCCTGGAAGGTGCCAGCATTGAAAGGTGTATTTGGAGTTCACAAAAGCAGCCCTTCTCAGGTCTAAGCATATCTATAGAAAAGAGAGACTAATCAAGTTGTGAATAATATGATTGTGTGTGTGTGTGTGTGTGTGTGTGTGTGTGTGTGTGTGTGTGTGTGTGTGCGCGCGTGTGTATGTGTGTATGTATGTGTGCTCGCGTACGTTTGTGTATGTTTGTTTTATCCCTTAACAAAAAACAATTGTCCCTAAACACAAAAAATAGTGTTTGTACGTGTGTGTATGTGTGTTTGTTTTTGTGTGTGTATGTGTGCACGTGTACGTTTGTGTGTTTGTATGTGTTTGATTTTTCTCTTAACAAAAAAAAACACTTGTCCCTAAATACAAAAAATAGTTTATGTGTTTGTGCGTGTGTGTATGTCTGTTGGTTTTTTGTGTGAGTGTATGTGTGCGCGCGTACGTTTGTGTGTGTATGCATGTTTGTTTTTTCCTTAACAAGAAGCATTTGTCCCTCGACACAAAAAATAGTGTGTGTTTGTGCGTGTGTGTGTGTGCGCGCGTACGCTTGTGTGTATTTGTTTTTTGTGTGTGTATGTGTGCGCGAGTACGTTTGGTATTAGTGTGTTGGCTTGTGAAAAATTTATTTAGGTTAGCACTACTATCTCTGTGGATTGTTTGGTAGGTGATATGGGTAGTTGGTGAAAGGGGATATTTTCCTTCACGTACGTGCGTGAAGTATGTAAAGTGTTGCGTTCATCATTCGCGCCATTCATTTCTGAATAGCAAAAATGGCCAGCAATATATTGGAGAAACTGAACTAGTTGCAGTAGGTCTTAGATGATTTGGGAATGGAGGAGGAAATGTTGGTGAGAGTTGAGTATGGGTATTATAACCCCCATCGTTTAAAGATGGAAAGCAACAATTTAAGAAGAGCCAAAGAAAGACTAAAAGTACTGATCAAAAAGGAAAAAGAAGAAAAGGATCTAGAGGAAAAAGAGCAAACCAAAGCTTACAATGATAAGCTTGAAGAAGAAGAAGAAAATGAAAAGAGAAAACAAAGACTAGATAGAGGTGAAGGAAGAAGAGGAGGATGAAAAGGATGAGAAGAAAAAGAAGAATGTTGTGGAGAAGATAAGGTGCTGGTGGCAAAGAAAAAGACAAGACAGAAATTACAAGAAGAAGAAGAAGAAGAAGAAGAAGAAGAAGAAACTCAAAGGCCCTTTTCAGGGCCCCCTCCATTGTCTCGAAAAGATACCTATTCTCTCTTGGCTACAAACGTTTAAAGTCGATTTTGTGTGATAGATTTATGTCCATAATGTATATCTATGTCTCTGTTTATGTCTCTAACCCTGTCTCTAACCATGCCTCTATGTCTATGTCTCTATTTGTCCCTAACGTAACGCGTATTCAGGTCAGCCCTTGCCACACTGTTCCGCCCGATTGAGGTCAGCCACTGGCAACATTATTATGGCGTCACACCTGTTCAATTCCCCTTGTCCCTATTCAATTCCATCCATGTTCAATTCATATCTAGTGCCCCAGATAGTCCCACCATATTAAATTCCCATATACTACCCCATGGTACACTCCCCTGTTTTTTCTTATATGTTCTCATATGCCCTACGGTATCCCCCTTCACTACTGTCAGACAGCGATCCTGTCTATCAATCAGACACCGATTCTGTCTATGAATCAGGCACTGATCCTGTCTATCAATCAGATACCGATTCTGTCTATGAATCAGACACTGATCATGTCTATGAATCAGATACTGATCCTGTCTATGAATCAGACACTGGTTTTGTCTATGAATCAGATAATGATCCTGTCAATGAATCAGAAACCGTTTCTGTCTATGACTCAGATATAGATTCCGTCTATGAATCAGATACCGATCCCGTCCATGAATCAGATACATTAGTAAAGGAAGATGAGGATGCTGTATCAAAAGAGGATTCTATCTCAGAGACCCCCTCCCCCTCCAAATAAATATATTCTGACATTTTCTCACCACCTCAGAGACCCCTCTCGTAAATTTTTATCTCAAAAACCACCCTCCTCCTCCAAATTTTTATTTCAAAAGAGGTTTCTATCTTAAATACAGTAAAGGAAGATAATTCTATATCAAAAGGGGATCCTATCTCAGAAATTCCTAATATTTTATTTGATAATGATATTTCTAACGTTTAGAAACAACTTATTTTCATCTACTACTGAAAATTTTATAATTAGATATATAAATTACTATAGGTATAATGGAAGTAAATAGAGTTGATGAGGTGATTGACATGCAATCAGGTTTTATTAAACCTGATGAAATTACCAACGATGACATCGATGATTTTATGTAGTATCTTGACAATATTTTCTACGTTGTAACAATGGAACCAATTTGCTATGAAAAACCATATTACATTAACAATTTCCTGCATATATTTTATTTGCCGAGTGAAATTGTTAAAAGATGCTTAGCTTTATTTTACTACAGAGAAACTGGAATTAATCGACCGGCGGATATGCAACTTATGAGAGATGCTTTAGATATTATTAGTAACAATCCGGAATTTCAAGTTACCTTAGGTGAAATAGAATCTATGATTTTATCGAAGAGTTTTGATATCGAATACTAATATATTTTATCTTTTTCATACCTGCTGACTCTCATTGGCAGAATATCCGTTAACATACTGTCAATATGAAACTCGCGTATTAAATCGTCCATATCATATTTTACACCTCGCAAATAAGATCGTATTTGATCAGGTAATTTTTTATAAGTGACACTTGCTGTTTTACAAGAATTTTTTTTTTTTTTTTTGCTGTTTCATGTCTGGGTTCAATCTTTTTGCAAGCTGTTGAAAGAGAGACACCGACACCAGATATTATTAATAGAAACGGATTTAATGATGCTCCACTTGAGATTATACTAGAGCCAGTCATTAGCAGTGGCAAATATGATATTACTCGAAGTATTCTACTGTAATACTTGTAACATTGTTTTACACACCAAAGGTTTTTATGATAAAATTTATAATATTGCATTAGTGCGTCAACATCTTGTTTTGGAATATCTTCTGAAATATGACTGAAATCGACAATGTTTTTTCATTATACAAGTTTTTACACAAAAACAAAAGTTCTGATACCAACAATCGAATCAAGAAACTCACGAAATTTAGTATTATTAGGATCAGCTATAAAAGTTCTGTGCTTGTCATAAACATCTGACGAAGTATCATCATATTGTTTATCTGTAAGTACCTCATTTTTATTTAACCAAGTATATGAATCAAAAACGTCTCCTACTTCACATTCGTACAAATCTGCTTCATTCACCAAATTACTGCAATCTTTTTCTGTTTCATCAGTATACCCTAATACCAAGCTTATTTGATTTAACGTGAAATTTTTTAGAACAAGATGTTGTCTGATAATTGCATATGCGACCACGAAATTTGCTAGCGTTAATTTTTGGAGTGATTTTAGTTCAAACTTGTTAAGACGAGTAGAAGCACTTATTTTAAATCATAATTTTTTGTATTGTTTTGTGAACATTTTTCTGACTTCACTGTAATAATTTCTTAATGACAATTGTCTAGAGCACTGGATTGATGGAAATGGAATATCATCTGCTTCACCTATATCGTAATAAGAATCAGACTTTGCTACCAAACTTATTTGATCGACTTCTCTAAGAAAACTTTTCTCTTTCAATATCACTAAGATCACTAATTTCATCGTCAAAATTTTGTATTATCTTTAGAGATCTATCAACAATAATCGGATCAAATTCTGGGTCTTTTTGCGCATCATTGGTAAAATTGCGTTTAAGAACGCTTTTATAATTAAATCTCTATCTGGTGTCATGTTAACGATATTAACTAGGGTTTCTTTATCGTGGTAGTACATGCCGAGATACTTTTTGAAAAACTGTCATATAACTTTCTGTTTCTTTTTATTCTCATTATCCTAGATTCCGCTAGTTTGTTGAGATGATCATGGCTATCGCTTACTCGTTTTTCATCTTGTTTGATTCGTGCTTTTAATAAGTCTGATCGCACTATGAAATCTAGATTTTCCTTGTCAAGTTCGAGCAATATTTTTTTAAACAAGATTTCAACTTGTTTATATTCTTCCAGACAATTATCAGGATGACAGTATCTACTTATAGTATTAAAGTTTTCTATTGCTTTTTTCAGTTGTGGTCCTCGCATATGCATAACACGAACAAATTGTTTTTTTGTTCTTCTGACAATGGAGAGTTTATCATTGGAATTGGAATTTTTTTTAAAGTATTTATCATACGTGCCGATAGTGATTCGTCCCCAACATCTATTTTAGGGTTAAAAATATTATTATAAAATTCTCTCGCAACAGTTATAATTGGTGGTTCTGACATTATTTTATAGCATTAGATTAAATTTGATCATCGAGTGTGTATATTTGAAATGCTGTCAGTCCTGGAAACGGATGTTCAGCAGCGACAACATAAAGTAAAAAATACAAGTACTTATTAACAGTTTTTTCTGTTGGAATTGTAAAATATTGTGTTGTTGTAATATACGTGTTATTCGTGTTATATAATGTTGTCCAGTTAATATCATCGTTTGATCCATCAAACCGCGAATTATAAATTCGACCAACACTAGAATTTAATCGACCTTGCAAATGAAATTGCCAAATAGCAACTGCAGTAGGACATTTAATTTTGATCCAAAAATGTTTAACTTCTCCGTTGGTCGTCCACTCGTGTCTATCAGAGAAAGCGTAATAAGGATAATGTTCAGGATAATATGATGATGCGTTTACCTCAAACCCAACTCGATTATCACTTGCCTTTAAAAAGTGTCGGAATATATCCAACATTGTTTTTGGTTCGTTTGATACCACTAGACAGACTGTCAACATATGCTTTATTTGTTAAATCATTAGGATTAACTGGAACATATGTTGTTGTTATTTTATTATTTCTCATGTTTATGCTGCCTGTCACTGGTCCACCGGATTTCTTAAAATATGGGGAAAGTTCTTCTTTTAACTGAGCATAACTAATAGCATCAGTTTCATTAGCTGGTGGTGAGGTTGTCAGTAATAAAGTTATTTTTGAGTTATTGCTCATCATCATGTTACCTGTCATTTTGTTGCCGGCTTTGTTAAGTTAATTATCGTCAATAGATTTTAACTGCGCATAACTTACAGCTTGCGTGTTATCTACATTTGCTGGCGGATATACAGTTTCTAACCCAATAATTTTTTTACTCGACATGTTAATATTACATGTCATTGTGTCGCCGGCTTTGTTAAGTTTATTATCGTCAACAGACTTTAGTTGCGCATCACTTACAGCTTGTGTATCATCTACATTTGCTGGCGGATATACAGTTTCTAACCCAATAATTTTTTTTGCTCGACATGTTAATATTACCTATAACCGTTCCACCGGTTTTGTCAAGCTTGTTGCCATCCACATACTTCAACTGCAAATAACTTACCACTTGAGTTTGATTTTATGTTTGCTGGTGGATAACCAGTCTCCAAATTTATTATTTTTTTTCCTGACATATATAAGTTACCACTTAAAGTTCCTCCTGTTAATGATAGTTTATTATTGTCGACGGATCTAAGTTGTGCATAACTAACAGCTTGTGTATTAGTGACATTTATTGGTGGATACGCCTTTCTAAACCTATACTCGTTGATTTGATATATACAGGTTTCCTGTCATTGTATCGCCAGTTTGTTTTAAGATAGCTTGATAAATCAATATTGCCGTTTGTTATTGTACTTACAGCCGACTAATCTCCTAATGTTGTTCCAAATACTGTATAATAACTCATTATTTATTTATTGTCTGACAATTTTTCTATACAACATAAAATTGTATAACAACAATGGCAAAATCGTCGATTTTAAATTTTGATACAGAGCGGTTGGTGAAACATAAACACAACAACGGACTTCCAGATTGTCATTATCTTATTGTTGGAAGAACTGGGTCGGGAAAAACGAATTTACTTATGAATTTACTGCTAGGTGATACTTTTAACTACGATCGAGCTTATATTTACACAATTAACCCACAACAAGATAAGTACGAGCTACTTAGCGAATATAATAACAAACTTCGTGATGATCTTGAGGCTGGTAAAGATTTTTGTATTATCAAACAACCAGAAGAACTTGTTCCAGTTAATCAACTTGATTCGTCTGACCATAAGATAGTTGTTTTTGATGATATTCCGCTGAACAATGAAGAAATGAATAAAATAAGATCATATTTTTCAATGTCACATAATAAGAAATGTAATTCTATTTATCTCGCCCAAGGTTTTTATATTGTTGACAGATTTATTAGACGAAATACTGGTTGTTTAATATTATTTCCAGGACTGGACAATGTCGACGTTAGAAATATTGCAAACGAACAATGCGGCGACGTAACAAAAGATAAATTTATTGATGTATATCATCAAACAACCAAAGACAAATATAACTTTTTCTTATTTGATAAACTCGCACGTGATCCAGCTAAGATGTTTCGTTGTTGTATTGACACATTTCTCTAGTCAAATGTTATAAAGCGTATAGAAAAAAGGAATGGACGAGCATAAAAAAGAACCGAATTACTAAAGAAATTTATTACAACTCGAGCAACTTTTAAGAAAAAAGTGGAAGAAGCTCGCCGAGGACAAGTTCAAGCGGAAGAAGAAGCTGCCAAACGTTTTAACCCAGTTACCGAAGCAGTACTTGGCAAGCAACCAGAAGTGCCAACAATATTTCCAGAAGAACTAAAGAAAATACAAGAAAAAGGTTTGTTAGGTTTACTCGGAGATAAACCAAAAGAAGAAACTAAAAAAATGTAACTGAACTTGTGAGACATATTGCTGATCCTGTTGCACTACATGCTGAATTTGACATGTTAATGAACAATCCTCTTGCGCTTCAACATAAGATAGCGAGACTGACAGTTAATCCAGCAGAGTTAAAAAAGTTGACAGAAGATGTGTCAGAGCGAACTAAGGAATTAGCTGAGGAACAAAAGAGAATAACTGAAGCTACTATAGAAATAATGCCTACCAAAAGTAAGATAATATTTTATAGAAAAAATGCACGAAATAAAATAGTAGATCAGGAATACAATGATTTTATTGTTAAATATGATGTCAAAGACGTTGGCAGTATTCGAAATTGGTCAGAAGAAAAATATAATGATTTGATAGAAAAATTAAAAAAAATTATCAAAGATGGGTTAACTGCTGACGATGAGATAAAAAAAAATTGAAAGGTATAAAATTTATTTCACAAGCAGTTCATTTTATAAGAGATGGAATTATTGCTGATAATTTGTATAAAACAGCAGAACAGTATAGAACTAAACCAGGAGGTTATGGAAAAGGTTGGAATTTTAAAAGATTATGAGATCAATACGAACGTAATCGAGATAAAAAATTGCCAGAGGAAAAAGAAACCACCGGATCGGGCATTAAAGTTTTTGCATCAAACGCAGAAATAGTTGACAGACTATTGCTATTGATATCATCTAAAGAAGCAGGTAATGAAAGCACTGAAATCGACAACGAAATTATTGATATATTAGATCATCTTAGATCGAGCGGATTACTAACATCTTCCGAGTACGAAATTTTACACCGCGATTTAATTTAATGGAGGCGATCTTATATAATGTCAACAACATTGTTACTTGATTCATCACAAACAACGAGTGACAGCGCAAACTTTTCTGTCTACTATAATCCGCCAATAATACTAGATTCAAACAAACAGTATGAAATCGGATTAATTTCCGCTACAGTATGGCACTCAATGGCAAATGTAAAAAAAAATTTTAACGATGACTTTACATTTAATTCTGGAGCATGGGAATCAGTTAAAATACCACAGGGAGCTTATAACGTGACTGATATTAATAAAACGATAAAAGAACTGATCGGAACTTTTGGTGTTGCGGGTAATTTTGAGCTGGTTCCGAACTATAATACGCTACGAGCTAGAATTATATTAAAAAATAATTTGTTAATCGATTTTTCACCTGCAACTAGTATTGCGTCGTTGATAGGATTTGCTCGCAAACAATACGGATCAACCACAAAACAAACTATAACATATGACGGTGGCCTGCCAGTAAATATAACTGACGTAAACACAATATTGATCAATTGTTCTATTGCATCAAGGTCTTACTCAGCTAGAGGTAGCCAGGGTCAAACGATCTCTAGTTTTTCACCAGATGTCCCGCCAGGGTCACTAATGCAAATTACTCCTCGACAAATAATATATTATCCAAAAACTCCTGAAAATCAAATAACGAGTATAACAATGCAACTAACAGATCAATCGGGTAGACAAATAGACCTTAAGAATGAAATTGTCACATATTACTTACACCTACGCGCACAATGAACCTAATTTAATAACAAAGATGAGACAAAAAAAAGTTTATAGGAGAAAAATTGTAGCTGGATTTTTTTGAAATATATTTACTAAAATTATTGAAAATGTTCCAGGAACTGCGCATAAAGTAGCACCAATTGCTCTTGACGCAGGTAAAGCTTTTGCATCTGCCGCTGAAACTGCGGTGGGTCAAAAGATTGCTGATGAAATTAAAGGCCAATCTGCACCGACTGTCGCAGATATAAAACGAGCAGTATCAGATATTGCACCAACTGCAGAAACAGGACGAGCTATGATAGCTACCACAAAAAAAAACTTATTATCACCAAAAGGCGAAGATGTAAAAGAGTAAACTTGTAGCGAAAACAAGAATAACGCCTGCTGCTTTTTAGTTGTTATAATTTTGTGTGGCGATTATAAAATAAAATGTCAGTCAAAAATTATCTCGATCTTGCCGAAGAACATGATACCGACAACATAGTGACAGAATTTGAATACGTTGAATACCTAGACGAGAACTAGAATGAACCAATAAAGCTGGTGTTAGAACTATTAACACACGTGACGAGGATGTGTTTCTATTACCACACAAGGCAGTGTTAGAAGTGGGTGGTCAGTTGTTAACTGCGATAGGCGGTGATATTCCAGTTGGCGCAGAAATTGCACTTGTCAATAACGGTTAGAGTTTGTTTAAAAGCGCACGGTAATCAACTGGCCAATCAAACTGTGGAAGATATTTCAATGCACTTGCCTATAGCGAGTACAATACTCAACATCGTCTCATTCAGCGATGATTATTCTAGATCAGTTGCAACTAACATGATGTGGTTTAAAGATACCTCATTCGGGACAGCCGTTTCAAGCGAATTTAAAACTGGAGTGCTAGCTGATGCTGATGCTGGAAATAGATTTATTCTAACACCAGCTGGAGCTAATGCAGCTGCACAACATACTGTTGCAGCATTAACCGCAGATGCAGCTGCACAACATACTGTTGCAGCATTAACCGCAGATGCAGCTGGTGGTACTATAGTAGCAGCTGAAATAAGAAGCGCATTTGGAAATACACGACGATCAACTTATAACGAGGGATATGCTAAATGAAAAGCATTTGCCGCAGAATCTCGCCAAATAACAATGATGCTTCCGTTAAGCACAATCTTTGGATTTTGCCGTGATTACAACAAAGTTTTTCGAGGACTAAAGCACACGCTTATTTTAGATCGGGCGGATCAAAACGATTGTGTAATACACGCAGATGGAGTGGCTGAAGGTCAGTTTGCTATTACAAGAATAGCGTTGTGGATGCCACGAGTTGTTCCGTCGGTGGCTAAAACGATGGAATTCGAATCACTATTGACCGCTTACACGAGAAAGATATATTTTCAGCAAAACAGAATTTATCAAACAGCAATTCCTAACACAACTGATTACACATGGCGTGTTACAACTACGTCAAGCGAACAATTACCTCGACATTTGTTTGTTGTATTTCAACGACAGGCGCGTCGTAATGACCAAGAAATGAACAACTCCGTATTTGATAATCCAGATGTCAGACGAACTTTTGTTAGAATAAACTCTAGACAATATCCCGAGCGTGCAATCGAATGCAATTTTGCTGATGATGCCACTAAAAACATACCTCGGCCGTATATGTATCTTATGGAGGCTATGCAAAAATATCAGGACGCTGACAGTGGGTCTCAGATATCAGTAGAAGAATTTCGATCACTATACCCTATCTTTTATTTTGACGTTTCAAAACATTCCGAACAAGCTATCAGATCGACTGCTGATATTGAAGTCACTTCGACGCTTGGCGTGATGCCAGCCGAACAATATAACGTGTACGCGCTAGTTGTCAGTGATAGATTTTTAACAATCGACGCGACCAAGGGAAAAATGACTGTACAAGTATAATTTGTATGACAAACAAGTATAAACAATGAAAACGAAATACACAACAAGAGAAATATACCTAATACCAGGTCAAATTAAAAAGTTATCACCATCGACTGCCAAACGTAATCCTGTTTCTTTAATGATATCCCCAACGACTCCGTCGTTGGCTTCAGTCTCCACGACTGCAGTAAAAGTAATGTTAACTCAACAGCAAATTAATAAACTCGAAAACCGTTTGTGCTTAAATTATCTACTTCACAAATAACAGTTATGGCGGTCGGCGGCGGATTTTTCGGACCAGCATTTTCTGTAATAGCTAGTGCAAATCCAAAACTTTTGCCAATACTAGGAACATTAGGGCTAGCAGCCGCGTCTGGGGCAGTATCAGGGGCAACTAAAAAGTAGTATCAGATGATGGTATCAAACAAATCTATCATCAGTGACTTCGTCACCACAACTTTATTGTTACTTACAGTTTTATGTAACAATAAAAAAATAAAATGCCAGCTAAAAAAATCGTCAACAACCAAAATAAAGAAAACGAAACGTCCTCGAGCACGGAAGACAAAGTCGTCGAGGGCAACAAAATAAGGAGGAATTATTCCTTTCGCTCCACTTTTAGCAGGGTTAGCAGGAAGTCTAATTCCGAATCTGTTTGGGATAGGACGTGGAATGACATTACCAGGAACCAGGCGCCGTTGAGTAATTTTTATATTCTCGAAAAATTGGATGACGTTGTCGGATTTCGTGGAGTATATTCTAAAGACGAATTAGATAATATGCCAGCAGGTGGTTCGTGTGTAGTCAATATACAAGACTTTGATGATGGGTCCGGTACTCACTGGGTTGCCGTTTACGATAACAATTATTTTCACTCGTTCGGACTTCCTCCGAGCGATCTCATAAAAAATATATGTTTAAAAAATTAAAAAATGTAAATTACTCGTCTGATCAACTAAAGCTAATTGGGACAACCGCTTGTGGATACTGTTGTAGAATGTTCATAAAACAAATGTCTCAATCCTCTGGATTGGAACTTAAATTCAATTTTTAAAATTTATTTTACAGTTTGACAAGCAACCTTCTCACGCTAATGATGAGACTGCAATTAATTTTGTATAAACTCGTTGATATAATGTCAACATACTGTCTCAAGTGCAAAACTAAAACAGAAAATAAAGATGAAACAACAGAATAAAAAACAAAAAATAATAGAATAATGCTGAAAAGTATTTGTGCAATCTGTGGAAAAAGAAAAAGTATGTTTTTGCCAACAACAAAGTTGTCCAGAGAGGGTTATCCAGAAATTATTTTAGTAGATGATTAATAAATAAATGACATGCGAGTGCGATTGTGATAGAGATTTATGTCTTGAGCAAAATAAAATTGTTACATATTGTCAGAAATGCAACAACAGAGAAATAATTGGAACAGGTATAGATATACACAAATTAATTGGCAAATTACCAAAACCAAAAGGTGGCTGGACATTGCCAGGCCATTAATATACTGGACCTTATAATCCGCTAGATAAACAACTTGACAAAAACGATAATCCGCTGCCAGAACAAGAACCTTACAATCAAGTTGATGCAATAGCAATGCGCCACGACATTTGTTATCGTGATAACGAACAAGATAAGCACGGCTGTGATAAAGTAATGTTAGACGAACTTCATGATATGAAACCTGTGAATATGCGAGAACGTGTTGATAGAAAGTTGGTGCAGGGTTTTATTGGATCAAAATATAAATTATGACTCGGTAAAAAAGAATTGTTTGATGATCTTGCATCTGAGCTATACAAACCTAAAAAAAAGTTTACGCGACGTAAAGATGTCGCAAATGCCGTTGACGATATCTGGGCAATAGATTTAGTTGATGTGTCAAATCTGGCTGAATTTAACAATAACAAAAGATATCTTTTTAATGTTGTAGATGTTTATAGCAAATATGCTTTTAGTGTACAAGTTTCAGACAAGACAGGAACGTCAATAACTGATGCATTAAAGCATATAATAACAAGTACAGAAAGAAAACCAAATAGAATCTGGACTGATCACGGAGCAGAATTTTTTAATAAAATATTTGAGCAGTTTTGGAACAAAATAACATCAAAAAATATGTTGCAGGAAATGAAGGTAAGAGCGTTGTCGTCGAGCGATTTAATCGCACACTGAACGAAAAAATCCACAAATATCTGACAGCTAAAAATATAAATAAATAAATTGACAATTTACAGAAAATTGTTGATGAATATAATAACACGAAACATAGATCAATAAAAATGTCGCCAAACGAAGCAATTAAAAATCCAATATTAGCAAACGAAAATATGTATCGCAGACACAAATTTAAAGTTGGTGATAAAGTAAGAATTTCTCTAACGAAAAAAACATTTGAAAAAAGGATTTACTCCAAACTGGAGCGAAGAAGTATTTATTGTTGATAAAGTACTTTTAACAATACCAGTGAATTATGTGATAAAAGATTTATCACGTGAACTTATAACTGGTAGTTTTTACGAACAAGAACTTCAGAAAACCGAACAAGATATATTTGTTATTGAAAAAGTTATTAAGAAAAAAGGCAATAAAAGTTTAGTTAAATGGAGAGGATATAGCGATAAATTTGATAGCTGGGTACCAACTAAGTCGATTTCGTCGATGTTGATGAAATAATGTTATTATAAATTTGTTCGTACTTCATCAGTATAGATTTATATTTGACAGGTCTACATAAGGAAATTAAATGTAATTTTCTTGCATTATCAATTAGCATCAAACTAAATATTTTAACAAAAATAAAATCATATTTTATATTTCTTTGCTGGCCAGTTATTTCTGCGTTAAGAAAAGGTTTAATAAGCTGCCAAAATATTTGTTGTCCGGCAACAGTAAAATTAAACTTTATTATTTTTTTTAGCGATATGACACTTAACATTATATCTTCCAGTTGTCGGTCTACTGTAACTTTTTTGTTAACAACGTCAACAACTTCATCATCTTCTTCGTTGTTGTACAAAATATCATCTTCACTATAACCAACAGATTTATCTGAGATTACGTTGTATGTTGGTATAAAATTGTCGTTGATGATTTTGTCGTTAGTGATTTTATCACTAGAGATGAAATCTCCTGCGATTGTATCGCTAATGATTTTATGATTTGCATATATATCAGCAAGTCTCTTCATTAAATTCATATTATATTTTTATCTAATTTATAATAATAAAATGACTAGCGAAATGAAATCTCCTGATGTAAAATATCATCAGAAAGTTGATATATTAAATTACAAAGAATCAGCCGAAGCAGTTCGAAAATGTTTGTCAGGTTATAGTGCTTATTCTGTTAATGTTATTGTAATGCAGGGCGAATCTGATAAAATTCTCCTAACAGCGGCAGAAAAAAAGAAACTTGATAATAGTTCGTTTATAACACTAAAATTTGATAAAGATGATATTTTGATGTTTGCACATAATTGCCTAACCAAAACAGAGTTAAGAAACATCATTAATCATCATATTTGAAAATAAATCTATCAAATGTTGATGTTGAAGTTGCTGTTTAAGTTTTGCCGTCGGCGACATCTATTACTCTCTGTGAATGAATTTTAAGGTGCTTTGCAGTAGAATAAATTGATTTAAATTTCATTTCTTCTCCAGTTTCTAGATTTACTGAAATAATTGATCTTTTGGGATTTTTAAAATTACTACCACCACGTCCGCGTTTGGTGTTTTCTTTTAGTGTCACTAGATCTAAATTTTCTAGACGATTATCTGTTATAATGCTGTTGATGTGATCAATAACCAGATTATTTGGAATAGCACGTTAAAAGTTTCATAAATAAAGCGATGAGATTGATAATGAACTTGATCAGTTTTAGTTCCACGTATCACCGCCATTAAATATCTGCCGTTTTGCATAAAACCAACAACTTTTTTTGTTTTTTTTTATTTCGAATAATCCCGCGATCGTTAGCCTCATACAAATCAAATACTTGATGCGGTTGAAATTCGTTTTGTAATGATAAATTCTCAATATTATCATCATTAATCGAATTATTTACTCGATAGACTCTTTGTCCGTCTGGGATATCTGCACAAAACAAAGTATAAATAAAATCTTTTCTAAACATTTCGACTCGCTCTGTATTGTCTCCTCTAACACTAATCTTATAACCAGCTGGTGTAGCTTTACCGAAGGGTTGTCCGTACTTGAGATGTATCACTGAACCAAACATATTTGCAGCATATAAGTTGTACTTTGGATGTAAGTGATAAGTTTCTTGTTCTTTTGCTGTCAATCTAATGTAACTCAAATTTTCTGTCATTATACTATAGACATTTTATATCTCTAATTGAAAAATACATCAAAAGTCAATTAAATATAAAAATGTTATATAATACAATGTTAAAATTGCGAGATATTGCAAAAAAAAATTGCTACAGCATTTTATGGCTATGATAACAGTTATAAATTTGATAATCAAAATGGTTTAGCAAATTTTAACTCTACAAATTTATTTCATCTTTTTCAACCTACTATAACTCAAGAACTCGCAGCTCACAAAAGTATCAAACTAATAGTACAGTATCATATAATTTTATCGAAATTACATGCAATCGAAAAAGATATAATTGATATAATTTTTGAAAATACAAGTTTCGACAGCGAAATTTCTGAACTATATTTAACAGCTACATCACGAAAAATATTAATTGGAACAAATATTGCCACAGTCGCCGATGAAATACACCAAGAAATAAATAAAAAATTGGAGGAATTTACCGCATCAGGATCAGGCTGGAAATTTGAAATGATAAAAGAAGTTTTATTTCACACAATGGAATATAACGTAGTTCGTGGTAGTTCTTACGTTGATCTCCCTCAAAAAATTAAAAACAAAAAATGTATGAATGTCAGAAACAATGACAACGAATGTTTTCGTTGGGCAATTTTATCTGCTAAACATCCTCAAAGTTGTAACTGTGATAGACTTGAAAAATATCTGCCGTACAAAGACGAACTAAATTTTATTGGAATAACTTTTCCTGTAGCAGAAAATCATATACCAAAGTTTGAAAAACAAAACGATATTTCAGTAAATGTTTTCGGACTAGATGAAAAAGAAAATGTTTACCAAAGATATATTTCAGCGACTGCTACACAAAAAACAATAAATTTATTATTTTATAAAGAGCATTATTGTTGGATAAAAAAACTTTAACGGCATAGTTGGCAGACAGTATAATAAAAAAAAAATAAAAATATTTCTGTTAGAGATGTTTACAAGGTTTTTCTAAAGATGAAAAACTGCATTGTTGAGGCTTTTGGCAATGAAGAAATTAAATCTAAACTAAAATTAAATAATACAATAAAATGTATCCCAAACAATTTTGAAAAGTATTTGTCAGTCACGCTCGGCAAATTACGTTTCATTGACAGTCTACAATTTATGGCAGCATCATTAGATGAACTTGTAAATTGCGCTGCAAACGCCGGCAGCAATTTCAGTAACCTAAAAAGTTGCTTTGGTGAAAACTACGTCTCTCTGACAAAAAAGGTGTCTTTCCGTATGAGCATCTCGACGATTGGAGCAGATATGATGAAACTTCTCTGCCAGACAAAGACAAATTTTATTCGCAGTTAAAAGATGAAAATGTGACAGATGACGAGTACAAATATGCACAAGATATTTGGAATAAATTTAGCAGTAAAACATTGGTGATTATCATGATTTATATCTGAAAACAGATGCATTACTACTAGCAGATATTTTTGAAAGTTTTCGTCAGGTTAGTCACAAAAAGTATGGGTTAGATCCTTATTGGTATTATTCTGCTCCAGGACTGTCATGGGACGCTCTACTAAAAACAAGTAAGATAGAACTGGATCTCTTGGCAGATGTTGATATGTTTAATTTTATTTAAAAAGGTATCAGAGGTGGAATTAGCGTTATAACAAAAAAATATGCGATAGCTAATAACAAATATCTGAAAAATTATGATAAAAATCTTCCCTCAAATATTATTTATCTAGATTGTGTGAATTTGTATGGTTATGCAATATCAGAGCCAATGCCATGCAGTGGATTTCAATGGATAACTCCAGATCAATTTCTTAAAGAAACTGAAAATGATTTACCTAGAGAAATTAATAATGATTTTGCCGATATTTCATATTTTGTTGAAGTTGACCTAGATTATCCTAGTTCGTTACATGATCTACATAACGACTATCCGTTTTGTGCAGAGTCTGTGATAATAAATTACAGTTTACTATCATCTGAACAACGATCAGTGACAACAGCAAATAATTCGATTGTTAATAAGTTAGTTCCAAATATGTTACAAAAATTTCAAACAAGCAGTAGATGCTGGGCTAATTCTGAGAAAAGTTCATCGCGCACTAAAATTTAATCAGTCGAGGTGGATGTCAGATTATATTAACTTAAATACGAAACGTCGTGCTGTGGCTAAAATCGAATTTGAGAAAGGCTTTTTTTAAGTTAATGAACAATTCTGTGTTCGGTAAGACGATGGAAAATATTAGAAGACTAGTTTCTATCGAAATAGTAAACGATATAAATCGCAGAAATAAACTAGTTAGCGATGATGGTTTTGTCAGTATGAAAATATTTAATGAAAATCTTGTTGCTATAAAACGACGAAAGACAAATTTAAAGTTAAATAAACCAATTTATGTTGGTGCAGCTGTACTTGATGTATCAAAGTGGGTGATGTACGATTTTAACTATAATTTTACCAAAAAACAGTGGCCAGATTCGGAGCTGTTATTTACAGATACGGACTCGCTAGTTTATAATATAAAATGTGAGGATGTCTGTCAGGATATTTATAAATACCATAACTTATTTGATTTATCAGATTATCCAGAAAGTAGTGGATTTCATGATAATGCAAATAAAAAAGTTATTGGCAAAATGAAAGACGAAGTTATGTTTGTGCCAGTTAAAGAATTTGTCGGACTAAGAAGTAAAATGTATGCTGTAATTTTAGATGACAATAAAATGACGAAAAAAGCAAAAGGTATTCCTCGTGGGTACGTAAAAAAATGTATGAAATTTGATGACTTTAAAGTAGCATTAAATAGATCCACTAATTTTATAAAAACAAATGTTATCAGGTCAAAACATCACAAACTTGAAACAGATACGATTATAAAACGTGGACTAAGTAATTTTGATGATAAGAGATACTGTAAGGGCGGTATTTACACGTTAGCTATTGGTCATTAGACAAGTACAAAAAAATGATATATTAGACATCATCTTTAATTAATTTTGTCTAACTTTAGAAATCATGTTCGAAAATTTAACATTAGCCGATGGAATTAATAGCAAACTCAAAAAAATTATGATTAATAACCAGCAATTATCATTTGAATTTAATGATGAAATTTCAGGTATCTGTTTTAGTAAATTTGATAGAATTAAACTCTCGATTATCAGATCAGATGATAGTAAATGGACAGACTTCTAGTCATGTACACACTTGATATGAGGCTCATTATTACAGACATACAGACGTACAGACAGTCTGGAAATTGATAAATACTTTACATCACCAAGCCTTATACACACGCCTGTTTTATATAAATAGAAGTATGTCCATAAGGCGTTGTACATCAAACAGGAATGTACATGACTATAGTGCAGCTTTATATGTGTACATGACTATAAATCTGACAGGTTTATGACTAGAAGTCTGTCCATAAGGCGCTGTCGTTTCATATTTAACAAAGCAGATGTATAAATCATAGCTTTCTATACTCATTTTTATAATAATAATGTTTTTTAAATCAAAAAATGTAACGTTAATCTCATAGGAATTTTCTACTTGGTAACTATATGCTAATTTTTCGAATGTATATGTGTAACCGAATGTCATAGCTCAGTGCTAAAGTGTTGAATTCTCGTACTGGGGTCTGTTGTTCGGTTCCCATAGCAGGCACATTGTCGGTGGGTATGGTCCTGGGATGCCAAATTATTTTAAAAGATGGGGAGCATTGCGCTCAAAAGATTTCATATAAAACCTCTCATCACGTTGAACAACGTGGTGAGTACGTTTTGCACTTACCCCGGGGTTCGATTTGGTGGTTTTTTTAATATGAAATCGCAATGCCTAGACAGTCCTCTGAATCTCTAAAGTTTCGTTTCGTTTAGTGATTCGCCGGGGGATGTGTCTATGCAAGATGCTCCCTAAAATAAACAGTATCATGTGTGAGCTCTAAGCCTCATTTGAAGGGTACCCCACAGAAACATTCAGAAAGAATGTCGCCAAAAAGAAAAGCCTCGTGGGGTACCCCATAACTGTCATAAGAAAGATATCCATGTAAGGACCCCATGAAAGGCACAAAGGCAATAAAGGGACCCCAATGGAATGGTAACCGCTTATCATGATACTGTTTATTTTTTATTTTTTTTTGTATATATATATATATATATATATATATATATATATATATATATATATATATATATATATATATATATGCAGATAGATAGATAGATAGATAGATAGATAGATAGATAGATAGATAGTATATTGTTATTGTACAATAAATTAAGTTAGAGATAAAGCAGTCTGAGAGAGAAACTTTGGGCTTGGGGAAGCGGGTCTCTTTAACTCCAATTTGGGAGGGGTGGGGGTGGGGGTTTCTGAGATAGGATCCCCTTTTCATACAGCATTTCCTCATCTACTTATACTGTATTTGAGATAGAAACCTCTTTTGAGACAAAAATTTGGAGGAGGGTGGTTTTTAGAGATAAAAATTTATGAGAGGGGTCTCTGAGGTGGTGAAAAAATGTTAGAATATATTTATTTTGGAAGGGTCTCTGAGATAGAATCCTCTTTTGATACAGCATCCTCATCTTCATGTACTACTGATAACTATTCTGTCTATAAATCAGATACTGATCCTGTCAATGAATCAGATACCGATTCTGCCTATGAATCAGACACAAATTCCGTCTATTTAAAACTGAAAGAAACGTCTGATATTAATGTAAGTCATAAAATTCTGATTGAGAGACCCCGGGTAGCCATGTGTTCTATAGCGCTCGACATTACGAATCTATTTACACAACTCACTTCTGTCCGTGTTAGTTTGAAGCTCGGCTCGACCATCACGGGTATATGAGAAAGCAGAAAGCTTATCAATAACTTCCTGTGGGTAGGTGGTTCTGCCCGTTGTCTTCTAGGGTTCTTCCACCACCAAATATAAGGATC